>JAOWCC010000114.1:0-64910 GCA_030867875.1 Actinernus sp. WN-2022 | reverse complement strand
GAATCAGGAATCTGGAATGATGAATCAGGAATCAGGAATGATGAATGATGAATCAGGAATGATGAATGATGAATGAGGAATGATGAATCAGGAATCAGGAATCAGGAATGATGAATCAGGAATGATGAATCAGGAAAGAGAAATGATGAATCAGGAATCAGGAATCGTGAATCATGAATCAGGAATGATGAGTCAGGAATCAGGAATGATGAATCAGGAATCAGGAATGATGAATCAGGAATCAGGAATGATGAATCATGAATGATGAATCAGGAATCAGGAATCAGGAATGATGAATCAGGAATGATGAGTCAGGAATCAGGAATGATGAATCAGGAATGATGAATGATGAATCAGGAATCAGGAATGATGAATCAGGAATGATGAATCATGAATCATGAATCAGGTATGATGAGTCAGGAATCAGGAATGATGAATCAGGAATCAGGAATGATGAATGATGAATCAGGAATCAGCAATGATGAATCAGGAATCAGGAATGATGAATCAGGAATCAGGAATCAGGAGTGATTAATCAGGAATAAGGAATGATGAATCAGGAATCAGGAATGATGTATCAGGAATGAGGAATGATCAATCAGGAATGAGGAATGATGAATCAGGAATGAGGATTGATGAATCAGGAATGAGGAATCATGAATCAGGAATCAGGAATGATGAATCAGGAATCAGGAATGATGAATCAGGAAAGAGGAATGATGAATCAGGAATCAGGAATCGTGAATCATGAATCAGGAATGATGAATCAGGAATCAGGAATGATGAATCAGGAATCAGGAATGAGGAATGATGAATCAGGAATCATGAATGATGAATCGGGAATCAGGAATCAGAAATGATGAATCAGGAATGATGAATGATGAATCAGGAATGATGAATCAGGAATCAGGAATCAGGAATGATGAATGATGAGTCAGGAATCAGGAATGATGAATCAGGAATGATGAATCAGGAATCTGGAATGATGAATCAGGAATCAGGAATCAGCAATGATGAATCAGGAATCAGGAATGATGAATCAGGAATGATGAATGATGAGTCAGGAATCAGGAATGATGAATCAGGAATGATGAATCAGGAATCAGGAATGATGAATGATGAATCAGGAATCAGCAATGATGAATCAGGAATCAGGAATGATGAATCAGGAATCAGGAATCAGGAGTGATTAATCAGGAATAAGGAATGATGAATCAGGAATCAGGAATGATGTATCAGGAATGAGGAATGATCAATCAGGAATGAGGAATGATGAATCAGGAATGAGGATTGATGAATCAGGAATGAGGAATCATGAATCAGGAATCAGGAATGATGAATCAGGAATCAGGAATGATGAATCAGGAAAGAGGAATGATGAATCAGGAATCAGGAATCGTGAATCATGAATCAGGAATGATGAATCAGGAATCAGGAATGATGAATCAGGAATCAGGAATGAGGAATGATGAATCAGGAATCATGAATGATGAATCGGGAATCAGGAATCAGAAATGATGAATCAGGAATGATGAATCAGGAATCAGGAATCAGGAATGATGAATGATGAGTCAGGAATCAGGAATGATGAATCAGGAATGATGAATCAGGAATCTGGAATGATGAATCAGGAATCAGGAATGATGAATCAGGAATGATGAATGATGAATCAGGAATGATGAATGATGAATCAGGAATCAGAAATGATGAATGATGAGTCAGGAATCAGGAATGATGAATCAGGAATGATGAATCAGGAATCAGGAATGATGAATGATGAATCAGGAATCAGCAATGATGAATCAGGAATCAGGAATGATGAATCAGGAATCAGGAATCAGGAGTGATTAATCAGGAATAAGGAATGATGAATCAGGAATCAGGAATGATGTATCAGGAATGAGGAATGATCAATCAGGAATGAGGAATGATGAATCAGGAATGAGGATTGATGAATCAGGAATGAGGAATGATGAATCAGGAATCAGGAATGATGAATCAGGAATCAGGAATGATGAATCAGGAAAGAGGAATTATGAATCAGGAATCAGGAATCGTGAATCATGAATCAGGAATGATGAATCAGGAATCAGGAATGATGAATCAGGAAAGAGGAATTATGAATCAGGAATCAGGAATCGTGAATCATGAATCAGGAATGATGAATCAGGAATCAGGAATGATGAATCAGGAATCACGAATGAGGAATGATGAATCAGGAATCATGAATGATGAATCGGGAATCAGGAATCAGAAATGATGAATCAGGAATGATGAATCAGGATTCAGGAATGATGAATCAGGAATCAGGAATGATGAATCAGGAATGATGAATGATGAATCAGGAATGATGAATGATGAATCAGGAATGATGAATGATGAATCAGGAATGATGAATCAGGAATGATGAATCAGGAATCAGGAATCAGGAATGATGAATCAGGAATCAGGAATCAGGAATGATGAATCAGGAATGATGAATGACGAATCAGGAATGATGAATGATGAATCAGGAATGATGAATGATGAATCAGGAATCAGGAATGATGAATCAGGAATAAGGAATGATGAATCAGGAATCAGGAATGATGAATCAGGAATGATGAGTCAGAAATCAGGAATGATGAATCAGGAATGATGAATGATGAGTCAGGAATCAGGAATGATGAATCAGGAATGATGAATCAGGAATGATGAATCAGGAATCAGGAATGATGAATCAGGAATGATGAATGATGAATCAGGAATGATGAATCAGGAAAGAGGTATGTTGAATCAGGAATCAGGAATGATGAATCAGGAATGATGAATCAGGAATCAGAAATGATGAATCAGGAATGATGAATGATGAATCAGGAATGATGAATCAGGAAAGAGGTATGATGAATCAGGAATCAGGAATGATGAATCAGGAATCAGGAATGATGAATCAGGAAAGAGGAATGATGAATCAGGAATCAGGAATCGTGAATCATGAATCAGGAATGATGAATCAGGAATGAGGAATGATGAGTCAGGAATGAGGAATGATGAATCAGGAATCAGGAATGATGAATCAGGAATCAGGAATGATGAATCAGGAATCAGGAATGATGAATCAGGAATCATGAATGATGAATCAGGAATCAGGAATGATGAATCAGGTATGATGAATCAGGAATCAGGAATGATGAATCAGGAATGATGAATGATGAATCAGGAATGATGAATCAGGAATGATGAATCAGGAATCAGGAATCAGGAATGATGAATCAGGAATCAGGAATCAGGAATGATGAATCAGGAATGATCGAATGACGAATCAGAAATGATGAATGATGAATCAGGAATGATGAATGATGAATCAGGAATCAGGAATGATGAATCAGGAATAAGGAATGATGAATCAGGAATGATGAATGATGAATCAGGAATGATGAATCAGGAATCAGGAATCAGGAATGATGAATGATGAGTCAGGAATCAGGAATGATGAATCAGGAATGATGAATCAGGAATGTGGAATGATGAATCAGGAATCAGGAATGATGAATGATGAATCAGGAATGATGAATGATGAATGAGGAATGATGAATCAGGAATCAGGAATCAGGAATGATGAATCAGGAATGATGAATCAGGAAAGAGAAATGATGAATCAGGAATCAGGAATCGTGAATCATGAATCAGGAATGATGAGTCAGGAATCAGGAATGATGAATCAGGAATCAGGAATGATGAATCAGGAATCAGGAATGATGAATCATGAATGATGAATCAGGAATCAGGAATCAGGAATGATGAATCAGGAATGATGAGTCAGGAATCAGGAATGATGAATCAGGAATGATGAATGATGAATCAGGAATCAGGAATGATGAATCAGGAATGATGAATCATGAATCATGAATCAGGTATGATGAGTCAGGAATCAGGAATGATGAATCAGGAATCAGGAATGATGAATGATGAATCAGGAATCAGCAATGATGAATCAGGAATCAGGAATGATGAATCAGGAATCAGGAATCAGGAGTGATTAATCAGGAATAAGGAATGATGAATCAGGAATCAGGAATGATGTATCAGGAATGAGGAATGATCAATCAGGAATGAGGAATGATGAATCAGGAATGAGGATTGATGAATCAGGAATGAGGAATCATGAATCAGGAATCAGGAATGATGAATCAGGAATCAGGAATGATGAATCAGGAAAGAGGAATGATGAATCAGGAATCAGGAATCGTGAATCATGAATCAGGAATGATGAATCAGGAATCAGGAATGATGAATCAGGAATCAGGAATGAGGAATGATGAATCAGGAATCATGAATGATGAATCGGGAATCAGGAATCAGAAATGATGAATCAGGAATGATGAATGATGAATCAGGAATGATGAATCAGGAATCAGGAATCAGGAATGATGAATGATGAGTCAGGAATCAGGAATGATGAATCAGGAATGATGAATCAGGAATCTGGAATGATGAATCAGGAATCAGGAATCAGCAATGATGAATCAGGAATCAGGAATGATGAATCAGGAATGATGAATGATGAGTCAGGAATCAGGAATGATGAATCAGGAATGATGAATCAGGAATCAGGAATGATGAATGATGAATCAGGAATCAGCAATGATGAATCAGGAATCAGGAATGATGAATCAGGAATCAGGAATCAGGAGTGATTAATCAGGAATAAGGAATGATGAATCAGGAATCAGGAATGATGTATCAGGAATGAGGAATGATCAATCAGGAATGAGGAATGATGAATCAGGAATGAGGATTGATGAATCAGGAATGAGGAATCATGAATCAGGAATCAGGAATGATGAATCAGGAATCAGGAATGATGAATCAGGAAAGAGGAATGATGAATCAGGAATCAGGAATCGTGAATGATGAATCAGGAATGATGAATCAGGAATCAGGAATGATGAATCAGGAATCAGGAATGAGGAATGATGAATCAGGAATCATGAATGATGAATCGGGAATCAGGAATCAGAAATGATGAATCAGGAATGATGAATCAGGAATCAGGAATCAGGAATGATGAATGATGAGTCAGGAATCAGGAATGATGAATCAGGAATGATGAATCAGGAATCTGGAATGATGAATCAGGAATCAGGAATGATGAATCAGGAATGATGAATGATGAATCAGGAATGATGAATGATGAATCAGGAATCAGAAATGATGAATGATGAGTCAGGAATCAGGAATGATGAATCAGGAATGATGAATCAGGAATCAGGAATGATGAATGATGAATCAGGAATCAGCAATGATGAATCAGGAATCAGGAATGATGAATCAGGAATCAGGAATCAGGAGTGATTAATCAGGAATAAGGAATGATGAATCAGGAATCAGGAATGATGTATCAGGAATGAGGAATGATCAATCAGGAATGAGGAATGATGAATCAGGAATGAGGATTGATGAATCAGGAATGAGGAATGATGAATCAGGAATCAGGAATGATGAATCAGGAATCAGGAATGATGAATCAGGAAAGAGGAATTATGAATCAGGAATCAGGAATCGTGAATCATGAATCAGGAATGATGAATCAGGAATCAGGAATGATGAATCAGGAAAGAGGAATTATGAATCAGGAATCAGGAATCGTGAATCATGAATCAGGAATGATGAATCAGGAATCAGGAATGATGAATCAGGAATCAGGAATGATGAATGATGAATCAGGAATGATGAATGATGAATCAGGAATGATGAATCAGGAATGATGAATCAGGAATCAGGAATCAGGAATGATGAATCAGGAATCAGGAATCAGGAATGATGAATCAGGAATGATGAATGACGAATCAGGAATGATGAATGATGAATCAGGAATGATGAATGATGAATCAGGAATCAGGAATGATGAATCAGGAATAAGGAATGATGAATCAGGAATCAGGAATGATGAATCAGGAATGATGAGTCAGAAATCAGGAATGATGAATCAGGAATGATGAATGATGAGTCAGGAATCAGGAATGATGAATCAGGAATGATGAATCAGGAATGATGAATCAGGAATCAGGAATGATGAATCAGGAATGATGAATGATGAATCAGGAATGATGAATCAGGAAAGAGGTATGTTGAATCAGGAATCAGGAATGATGAATCAGGAATGATGAATCAGGAATCAGAAATGATGAATCAGGAATGATGAATGATGAATCAGGAATGATGAATCAGGAAAGAGGTATGATGAATCAGGAATCAGGAATGATGAATCAGGAATCAGGAATGATGAATCAGGAAAGAGGAATGATGAATCAGGAATCAGGAATCGTGAATCATGAATCAGGAATGATGAATCAGGAATGAGGAATGATGAATCAGGAATGAGGAATGATGAATCAGGAATGAGGATTGATGAATCAGGAATGAGGAATGATGAATCAGGAATCAGGAATGATGAATCAGGAATCAGGAATGATGAATCAGGAATCAGGAATGATGAATCAGGAATCATGAATGATGAATCAGGAATCAGGAATGATGAATCAGGAATGATGAATCAGGAATCAGGAATGATGAATCAGGAATGATGAATGATGAATCAGGAATGATGAATCAGGAATGATGAATCAGGAATCAGGAATCAGGAATGATGAATCAGGAATCAGGAATCAGGAATGATGAATCAGGAATGATGAATGACGAATCAGAAATGATGAATGATGAATCAGGAATGATGAATGATGAATCAGGAATCAGGAATGATGAATCAGGAATAAGGAATGATGAATCAGGAATGATGAATGATGAATCAGGAATGATGAATCAGGAATCAGGAATCAGGAATGATGAATGATGAGTCAGGAATCAGGAATGATGAATCAGGAATGATGAATCAGGAATCTGGAATGATGAATCAGGAATCAGGAATGATGAATGATGAATCAGGAATGATGAATGATGAATGAGGAATGATGAATCAGGAATCAGGAATCAGGAATGATGAATCAGGAATGATGAATCAGGAAAGAGAAATGATGAATCAGGAATCAGGAATCGTGAATCATGAATCAGGAATGATGAGTCAGGAATCAGGAATGATGAATCAGGAATCAGGAATGATGAATCAGGAATCAGGAATGATGAATCATGAATGATGAATCAGGAATCAGGAATCAGGAATGATGAATCAGGAATGATGAGTCAGGAATCAGGAATGATGAATCAGGAATGATGAATGATGAATCAGGAATCAGGAATGATGAATCAGGAATGATGAATCATGAATCATGAATCAGGTATGATGAGTCAGGAATCAGGAATGATGAATCAGGAATCAGGAATGATGAATGATGAATCAGGAATCAGCAATGATGAATCAGGAATCAGGAATGATGAATCAGGAATCAGGAATCAGGAGTGATTAATCAGGAATAAGGAATGATGAATCAGGAATCAGGAATGATGTATCAGGAATGAGGAATGATCAATCAGGAATGAGGAATGATGAATCAGGAATGAGGATTGATGAATCAGGAATGAGGAATCATGAATCAGGAATCAGGAATGATGAATCAGGAATCAGGAATGATGAATCAGGAAAGAGGAATGATGAATCAGGAATCAGGAATCGTGAATCATGAATCAGGAATGATGAATCAGGAATCAGGAATGATGAATCAGGAATCAGGAATGAGGAATGATGAATCAGGAATCATGAATGATGAATCGGGAATCAGGAATCAGAAATGATGAATCAGGAATGATGAATGATGAATCAGGAATGATGAATCAGGAATCAGGAATCAGGAATGATGAATGATGAGTCAGGAATCAGGAATGATGAATCAGGAATGATGAATCAGGAATCTGGAATGATGAATCAGGAATCAGGAATCAGCAATGATGAATCAGGAATCAGGAATGATGAATCAGGAATGATGAATGATGAGTCAGGAATCAGGAATGATGAATCAGGAATGATGAATCAGGAATCAGGAATGATGAATGATGAATCAGGAATCAGCAATGATGAATCAGGAATCAGGAATGATGAATCAGGAATCAGGAATCAGGAGTGATTAATCAGGAATAAGGAATGATGAATCAGGAATCAGGAATGATGTATCAGGAATGAGGAATGATCAATCAGGAATGAGGAATGATGAATCAGGAATGAGGATTGATGAATCAGGAATGAGGAATCATGAATCAGGAATCAGGAATGATGAATCAGGAATCAGGAATGATGAATCAGGAAAGAGGAATGATGAATCAGGAATCAGGAATCGTGAATGATGAATCAGGAATGATGAATCAGGAATCAGGAATGATGAATCAGGAATCAGGAATGAGGAATGATGAATCAGGAATCATGAATGATGAATCGGGAATCAGGAATCAGAAATGATGAATCAGGAATGATGAATCAGGAATCAGGAATCAGGAATGATGAATGATGAGTCAGGAATCAGGAATGATGAATCAGGAATGATGAATCAGGAATCTGGAATGATGAATCAGGAATCAGGAATGATGAATCAGGAATGATGAATGATGAATCAGGAATGATGAATGATGAATCAGGAATCAGAAATGATGAATGATGAGTCAGGAATCAGGAATGATGAATCAGGAATGATGAATCAGGAATCAGGAATGATGAATGATGAATCAGGAATCAGCAATGATGAATCAGGAATCAGGAATGATGAATCAGGAATCAGGAATCAGGAGTGATTAATCAGGAATAAGGAATGATGAATCAGGAATCAGGAATGATGTATCAGGAATGAGGAATGATCAATCAGGAATGAGGAATGATGAATCAGGAATGAGGATTGATGAATCAGGAATGAGGAATGATGAATCAGGAATCAGGAATGATGAATCAGGAATCAGGAATGATGAATCAGGAAAGAGGAATTATGAATCAGGAATCAGGAATCGTGAATCATGAATCAGGAATGATGAATCAGGAATCAGGAATGATGAATCAGGAAAGAGGAATTATGAATCAGGAATCAGGAATCGTGAATCATGAATCAGGAATGATGAATCAGGAATCAGGAATGATGAATCAGGAATCAGGAATGAGGAATGATGAATCAGGAATCATGAATGATGAATCGGGAATCAGGAATCAGAAATGATGAATCAGGAATGATGAATCAGGATTCAGGAATGATGAATCAGGAATCAGGAATGATGAATCAGGAATGATGAATGATGAATCAGGAATGATGAATGATGAATCAGGAATGATGAATGATGAATCAGGAATGATGAATCAGGAATGATGAATCAGGAATCAGGAATCAGGAATGATGAATCAGGAATCAGGAATCAGGAATGATGAATCAGGAATGATGAATGACGAATCAGGAATGATGAATGATGAATCAGGAATGATGAATGATGAATCAGGAATCAGGAATGATGAATCAGGAATAAGGAATGATGAATCAGGAATGATGAATGATGAATCAGGAATGATGAATCAGGAATCAGGAATCAGGAATGATGAATGATGAGTCAGGAATCAGGAATGATGAATCAGGAATGATGAATCAGGAATGATGAATCAGGAATCAGGAATGATGAATCAGGAATCAGGAATGAGGAATGATGAATCAGGAATCATGAATGATGAATCGGGAATCAGGAATCAGAAATGACGAATCAGGAATGATGAATCAGGAAAGAGGAATGATGAATCAGGAATCAGGAATCGTGAATCATGAATCAGGAATGATGAATCAGGAATCAGGAATGATGAATCAGGAATCAGGAATGAGGAATGATGAATCAGGAATCATGAATGATGAATCGGGAATCAGGAATCAGAAATGACGAATCAGGAATGATGAATCAGGATTCAGGAATGATGAATCAGGAATCAGGAATAATGAATCAGGAATGATGAATGATGAATCAGGAATGATGAATGATGAATCAGGAATGATGAATGATGAATCAGGAATGATGAATGATGAATCAGGAATGATGAATCAGGAATAAGGAATGATGAATCAGGAATGATGAATGATGAATCAGGAATGATGAATCAGGAATCAGGAATCAGGAATGATGAATGATGAATCAGGAATGATGAATCAGGAATCAGGAATCAGGAATGATGAATGATGAGTCAGGAATCAGGAATGATGAATCAGGAATCAGGAATCAGGAATGATGAATCAGGAATCAGGAATCAGGAATGATGAATCAGGAATGATGAATGACGAATCAGGAATCAGGAATGATGAATCAGGAATGATGAATGATGAATCAGGAATGATGAATCAGGAATGATGAATCAGGATTCAGGAATCAGGAATGATGAATCAGGAATCAGGAATGAGGAATGATGAATGATGAATCAGGAATGATGAATGACGAATCAGGAATCAGAAATGATGAATCAGGAATGATGAATGATGAATCAGGAATGATGAATGATGAATCAGGAATGATGAATCAGAAATAATGAATCAGGAATGATGAATGATGAATCAGGAATGATGAATCAGGAATGATGAATCAGGAATCAGGAATGATGAATCAGGAATGATGAATGATGAATCAAGAATGATGAATCAGGAATCTGGAATGATGAATCAGGAATCAGGAATCAGCAATGATGAATGATGAGTCAGGAATCAGGAATGATGAATCAGGAATGATGAATCAGGAATCAGCATTCAGGAATGATGAATCAGGAATCAGGAATGATGAATCAGGAATGATGAATGATGAATCATGAATCAGGAATGATGAGTCAGGAATCAGGAATGATGAATCAGGAATGATGAATCAGGAATCAGGAATGATGAATGATGAATCAGGAATGATGAATGATGAATCATGAATCAGGAATGATGAGTCAGGAATCAGGAATGATGAATCAGGAATGATGAATGATGAATCAGGAATCAGGAATGATGAATCAGGAATGATGAATCATGAATCATGAATCAGGTATGATGAGTCAGGAATCAGGAATGATGAATCAGGAATGATGAATCAGGAATCAGGAATGATGAATGATGAATCAGGAATCAGCAATGATGAATCAGGAATCAGGAATGATGAATCAGGAATCAGGAATCAGGAGTGATTAATCAGGAATAAGGAATGATGAATCAGGAATCAGGAATGATGTATCAGGAATGAGGAATGATCAATCAGGAATGAGGAATGATGAATCAGGAATGAGGATTGATGAATCAGGAATGAGGAATCATGAATCAGGAATCAGGAATGATGAATGATGAGTCAGGAATCAGGAATGATGAATCAGGAATGATGAATCAGGAATCTGGAATGATGAATCAGGAATCAGGAATCAGCAATGATGAATCAGGAATCAGGAATGATGAATCAGGAATGATGAATGATGAGTCAGGAATCAGGAATGATGAATCAGGAATGATGAATCAGGAATCAGGAATGATGAATGATGAATCAGGAATCAGCAATGATGAATCAGGAATCAGGAATGATGAATCAGGAATCAGGAATCAGGAGTGATTAATCAGGAATAAGGAATGATGAATCAGGAATCAGGAATGATGTATCAGGAATGAGGAATGATCAATCAGGAATGAGGAATGATGAATCAGGAATGAGGATTGATGAATCAGGAATGAGGAATCATGAATCAGGAATCAGGAATGATGAATCAGGAATCAGGAATGATGAATCAGGAAAGAGGAATGATGAATCAGGAATCAGGAATCGTGAATCATGAATCAGGAATGATGAATCAGGAATCAGGAATGATGAATCAGGAATCAGGAATGAGGAATGATGAATCAGGAATCATGAATGATGAATCGGGAATCAGGAATCAGAAATGATGAATCAGGAATGATGAATCAGGAATCAGGAATCAGGAATGATGAATGATGAGTCAGGAATCAGGAATGATGAATCAGGAATGATGAATCAGGAATCTGGAATGATGAATCAGGAATCAGGAATGATGAATCAGGAATGATGAATGATGAATCAGGAATGATGAATGATGAATCAGGAATCAGAAATGATGAATGATGAGTCAGGAATCAGGAATGATGAATCAGGAATGATGAATCAGGAATCAGGAATGATGAATGATGAATCAGGAATCAGCAATGATGAATCAGGAATCAGGAATGATGAATCAGGAATCAGGAATCAGGAGTGATTAATCAGGAATAAGGAATGATGAATCAGGAATCAGGAATGATGTATCAGGAATGAGGAATGATCAATCAGGAATGAGGAATGATGAATCAGGAATGAGGATTGATGAATCAGGAATGAGGAATGATGAATCAGGAATCAGGAATGATGAATCAGGAATCAGGAATGATGAATCAGGAAAGAGGAATTATGAATCAGGAATCAGGAATCGTGAATCATGAATCAGGAATGATGAATCAGGAATCAGGAATGATGAATCAGGAAAGAGGAATTATGAATCAGGAATCAGGAATCGTGAATCATGAATCAGGAATGATGAATCAGGAATCAGGAATGATGAATCAGGAATCAGGAATGAGGAATGATGAATCAGGAATCATGAATGATGAATCGGGAATCAGGAATCAGAAATGATGAATCAGGAATGATGAATCAGGATTCAGGAATGATGAATCAGGAATCAGGAATGATGAATCAGGAATGATGAATGATGAATCAGGAATGATGAATGATGAATCAGGAATGATGAATGATGAATCAGGAATGATGAATCAGGAATGATGAATCAGGAATCAGGAATCAGGAATGATGAATCAGGAATCAGGAATCAGGAATGATGAATCAGGAATGATGAATGACGAATCAGGAATGATGAATGATGAATCAGGAATGATGAATGATGAATCAGGAATCAGGAATGATGAATCAGGAATAAGGAATGATGAATCAGGAATGATGAATGATGAATCAGGAATGATGAATCAGGAATCAGGAATCAGGAATGATGAATGATGAGTCAGGAATCAGGAATGATGAATCAGGAATGATGAATCAGGAATGATGAATCAGGAATCAGGAATGATGAATCAGGAATCAGGAATGAGGAATGATGAATCAGGAATCATGAATGATGAATCGGGAATCAGGAATCAGAAATGACGAATCAGGAATGATGAATCAGGAAAGAGGAATGATGAATCAGGAATCAGGAATCGTGAATCATGAATCAGGAATGATGAATCAGGAATCAGGAATGATGAATCAGGAATCAGGAATGAGGAATGATGAATCAGGAATCATGAATGATGAATCGGGAATCAGGAATCAGAAATGACGAATCAGGAATGATGAATCAGGATTCAGGAATGATGAATCAGGAATCAGGAATAATGAATCAGGAATGATGAATGATGAATCAGGAATGATGAATGATGAATCAGGAATGATGAATGATGAATCAGGAATGATGAATGATGAATCAGGAATGATGAATCAGGAATAAGGAATGATGAATCAGGAATGATGAATGATGAATCAGGAATGATGAATCAGGAATCAGGAATCAGGAATGATGAATGATGAATCAGGAATGATGAATCAGGAATCAGGAATCAGGAATGATGAATGATGAGTCAGGTTTCAGGAATGATGAATCAGGAATCAGGAATCAGGAATGATGAATCAGGAATCAGGAATCAGGAATGATGAATCAGGAATGATGAATGACGAATCAGGAATCAGGAATGATGAATCAGGAATGATGAATGATGAATCAGGAATGATGAATCAGGAATGATGAATCAGGATTCAGGAATCAGGAATGATGAATCAGGAATCAGGAATGAGGAATGATGAATGATGAATCAGGAATGATGAATGACGAATCAGGAATCAGAAATGATGAATCAGGAATGATGAATGATGAATCAGGAATGATGAATGATGAATCAGGAATGATGAATCAGAAATAATGAATCAGGAATGATGAATGATGAATCAGGAATGATGAATCAGGAATGATGAATCAGGAATCAGGAATGATGAATCAGGAATGATGAATGATGAATCAAGAATGATGAATCAGGAATCTGGAATGATGAATCAGGAATCAGGAATCAGCAATGATGAATGATGAGTCAGGAATCAGGAATGATGAATCAGGAATGATGAATCAGGAATCAGCATTCAGGAATGATGAATCAGGAATCAGGAATGATGAATCAGGAATGATGAATGATGAATCATGAATCAGGAATGATGAGTCAGGAATCAGGAATGATGAATCAGGAATGATGAATCAGGAATCAGGAATGATGAATGATGAATCAGGAATGATGAATGATGAATCATGAATCAGGAATGATGAGTCAGGAATCAGGAATGATGAATCAGGAATGATGAATGATGAATCAGGAATCAGGAATGATGAATCAGGAATGATGAATCATGAATCATGAATCAGGTATGATGAGTCAGGAATCAGGAATGATGAATCAGGAATGATGAATCAGGAATCAGGAATGATGAATGATGAATCAGGAATCAGCAATGATGAATCAGGAATCAGGAATGATGAATCAGGAATCAGGAATCAGGAGTGATTAATCAGGAATAAGGAATGATGAATCAGGAATCAGGAATGATGTATCAGGAATGAGGAATGATCAATCAGGAATGAGGAATGATGAATCAGGAATGAGGATTGATGAATCAGGAATGAGGAATCATGAATCAGGAATCAGGAATGATGAATCAGGAATCAGGAATGATGAATCAGGAAAGAGGAATGATGAATCAGGAATCAGGAATCGTGAATCATGAATCAGGAATGATGAATCAGGAATCAGGAATGATGAATCAGGAATCAGGAATGAGGAATGATGAATCAGGAATCATGAATGATGAATCGGGAATCAGGAATCAGAAATGATGAATCAGGAATGATGAATGATGAATCAGGAATGATGAATCAGGAATCAGGAATCAGGAATGATGAATGATGAGTCAGGAATCAGGAATGATGAATCAGGAATGATGAATCAGGAATCTGGAATGATGAATCAGGAATCAGGAATCAGCAATGATGAATCAGGAATCAGGAATGATGAATCAGGAATGATGAATGATGAGTCAGGAATCAGGAATGATGAATCAGGAATGATGAATCAGGAATCAGGAATGATGAATGATGAATCAGGAATCAGCAATGATGAATCAGGAATCAGGAATGATGAATCAGGAATCAGGAATCAGGAGTGATTAATCAGGAATAAGGAATGATGAATCAGGAATCAGGAATGATGTATCAGGAATGAGGAATGATCAATCAGGAATGAGGAATGATGAATCAGGAATGAGGATTGATGAATCAGGAATGAGGAATCATGAATCAGGAATCAGGAATGATGAATCAGGAATCAGGAATGATGAATCAGGAAAGAGGAATGATGAATCAGGAATCAGGAATCGTGAATCATGAATCAGGAATGATGAATCAGGAATCAGGAATGATGAATCAGGAATCAGGAATGAGGAATGATGAATCAGGAATCATGAATGATGAATCGGGAATCAGGAATCAGAAATGATGAATCAGGAATGATGAATCAGGAATCAGGAATCAGGAATGATGAATGATGAGTCAGGAATCAGGAATGATGAATCAGGAATGATGAATCAGGAATCTGGAATGATGAATCAGGAATCAGGAATGATGAATCAGGAATGATGAATGATGAATCAGGAATGATGAATGATGAATCAGGAATCAGAAATGATGAATGATGAGTCAGGAATCAGGAATGATGAATCAGGAATGATGAATCAGGAATCAGGAATGATGAATGATGAATCAGGAATCAGCAATGATGAATCAGGAATCAGGAATGATGAATCAGGAATCAGGAATCAGGAGTGATTAATCAGGAATCAGGAATCAGGAGTGATTAATCAGGAATAAGGAATGATGAATCAGGAATCAGGAATGATGTATCAGGAATGAGGAATGATCAATCAGGAATGAGGAATGATGAATCAGGAATGAGGATTGATGAATCAGGAATGAGGAATGATGAATCAGGAATCAGGAATGATGAATCAGGAATCAGGAATGATGAATCAGGAAAGAGGAATTATGAATCAGGAATCAGGAATCGTGAATCATGAATCAGGAATGATGAATCAGGAATCAGGAATGATGAATCAGGAATCAGGAATGAGGAATGATGAATCAGGAATCATGAATGATGAATCGGGAATCAGGAATCAGAAATGATGAATCAGGAATGATGAATCAGGATTCAGGAATGATGAATCAGGAATCAGGAATGATCAATCAGGAATGACGAATGATGAATCAGGAATGATGAATGATGAATCAGGAATGATGAATGATGAATCAGGAATGATGAATGATGAATCAGGAATGATGAATCAGGAATAAGGAATGATGAATCAGGAATGATGAATGATGAATCAGGAATGATGAATCAGGAATCAGGAATCAGGAATGATGAATGATGAGTCAGGAATCAAGGAATGATGAATCAGGAATCAGGAATCAGGAATGATGAATCAGGAATCAGGAATGATGAATCAGGAATCAGGAATGATGAATCAGGAATGATGAATGATGAATCAGGAATGATGAATCAGGAATGATGAATCAGGAATCAGGAATCAGGAATGATGAATCAGGAATCAGGAATCAGGAATGATGAATCAGGAATGATGAATGACGAATCAGGAATGATGAATGATGAATCAGGAATGATGAATGATGAATCAGGAATCAGGAATGATGAATCAGGAATAAGGAATGATGAATCAGGAATGATGAATGATGAATCAGGAATGATGAATCAGGAATCAGGAATCAGGAATGATGAATGATGAGTCAGGAATCAGGAATGATGGATCAGGAATGATGAATCAGGAATGATGAATCAGGAATCAGGAATGATGAATCAGGAATCAGGAATGAGGAATGATGAATCAGGAATCATGAATGATGAATCGGGAATCAGGAATCAGAAATGACGAATCAGGAATGATGAATCAGGAAAGAGGAATGATGAATCAGGAATCAGGAATCGTGAATCATGAATCAGGAATGATGAATCAGGAATCAGGAATGATGAATCAGGAATCAGGAATGAGGAATGATGAATCAGGAATCAGGAATGATGAATCGGGAATCAGGAATCAGAAATGACGAATCAGGAATGATGAATCAGGATTCAGGAATGATGAATCAGGAATCAGGAATAATGAATCAGGAATGATGAATGATGAATCAGGAATGATGAATGATGAATCAGGAATGATGAATGATGAATCAGGAATGATGAATCAGGAATAAGGAATGATGAATCAGGAATGATGAATGATGAATCAGGAATGATGAATCAGGAATCAGGAATCAGGAATGATGAATGATGAATCAGGAATGATGAATCAGGAATAAGGAATGATGAATCAGGAATGATGAATGATGAATCAGGAATGATGAATCAGGAATCAGGAATCAGGAATGATGAATGATGAGTCAGGAATCAGGAATGATGAATCAGGAATGATGAATCAGGAATCAGCATTCAGGAATGATGAATCAGGAATCAGGAATGATGAATCAGGAATGATGAATGATGAATCATGAATCAGGAATGATGAGTCAGGAATCAGGAATGATGAATCAGGAATGATGAATCAGGAATCAGGGATGATGAATGATGAATCAGGAATCAGCAATGATGAATCAGGAATCAGGAATGATGAATCAGGAATAAGGAATGATGAATCAGGAATGATGAATGATGAATCAGGAATCAGGAATGATGAATCAGGAATGATGAATCATGAATCATGAATCAGGTATGATGAGTCAGGAATCAGGAATGATGAATCAGGAATGATGAATCAGGAATCAGGAATGATGAATGATGAATCAGGAATCAGCAATGATGAATCAGGAATCAGCAATGATGAATCAGGAATCAGCAATGACGAATCAGGAATCAGGAATGATCAATCAGGAATGATGAATGATGAATCAGTATTCAGGAATGATGAATCAGGAATAAGGAATGATGAATCAGGAATGATGAATGATGAGTCAGGAATCAGGAATGATGAATCAGGAATGATGAATGATGAATCAGGAATCAGGAATGATGAATCAGGAATAAGGAATGATGAATCAGGAATGATGAATGATGAATCAGGAATCAGGAATGATGAATCAGGAATCAGGAATGATGAATCAGGAATGATGAATGATGAGTCAGGAATCAGCAATGATGAATCAGGAATCAGGAATGATGAATCAGGAATCAGGAGTGATGAATCAGGAATCAGGAATGATGAATCAGGAATCAGGAATGATGAATCAGGAATGACGAATGATCAATCAGGAATGAGGAATGATCAATCAGGAATGAGGAATGATGAATCAGGAATGAGGATTGATGAATCAGGAATGAGGAATGATGAATCAGGAATCAGGAATGATGAATCAGGAATCAGGAATGATGAATCAGGAAAGAGGAATGATGAATCAGGAATCAGGAATCGTGAATCATGAATCAGGAATGATGAATCAGGAATCAGGAATGATGAATCAGGAATCAGGAATGATGAATCAGGAATCAGGAATGATGAATCAGGAATCAGGAATGATGAATCAGGAATCAGGAATGATGAATCAGGAATGATGAATGATGAATCAGGAATGATGAATCAGGAATGATGAATCAGGAATCAGGAATCAGGAATGATGAATCAGGAATGATGAATCAGGAATCAGGAATGATGAATGATGAATCAGGAATCAGCAATGATGAATCAGGAATCAGGAATGATGAATCAGGAATCAGGAATCAGGAGTGATTAATCAGGAATAAGGAATGATGAATCAGGAATCAGGAATGATGTATCAGGAATGAGGAATGATCAATCAGGAATGAGGAATGATGAATCAGGAATGAGGATTGATGAATCAGGAATGAGGAATCATGAATCAGGAATCAGGAATGATGAATCAGGAATCAGGAATGATGAATCAGGAAAGAGGAATGATGAATCAGGAATCAGGAATCGTGAATCATGAATCAGGAATGATGAATCAGGAATCAGGAATGATGAATCAGGAATCAGGAATGAGGAATGATGAATCAGGAATCATGAATGATGAATCGGGAATCAGGAATCAGAAATGATGAATCAGGAATGATGAATGATGAATCAGGAATGATGAATCAGGAATCAGGAATCAGGAATGATGAATGATGAGTCAGGAATCAGGAATGATGAATCAGGAATGATGAATCAGGAATCTGGAATGATGAATCAGGAATCAGGAATCAGCAATGATGAATCAGGAATCAGGAATGATGAATCAGGAATGATGAATGATGAGTCAGGAATCAGGAATGATGAATCAGGAATGATGAATCAGGAATCAGGAATGATGAATGATGAATCAGGAATCAGCAATGATGAATCAGGAATCAGGAATGATGAATCAGGAATCAGGAATCAGGAGTGATTAATCAGGAATAAGGAATGATGAATCAGGAATCAGGAATGATGTATCAGGAATGAGGAATGATCAATCAGGAATGAGGAATGATGAATCAGGAATGAGGATTGATGAATCAGGAATGAGGAATCATGAATCAGGAATCAGGAATGATGAATCAGGAATCAGGAATGATGAATCAGGAAAGAGGAATGATGAATCAGGAATCAGGAATCGTGAATCATGAATCAGGAATGATGAATCAGGAATCAGGAATGATGAATCAGGAATCAGGAATGAGGAATGATGAATCAGGAATCATGAATGATGAATCGGGAATCAGGAATCAGAAATGATGAATCAGGAATCAGGAATCAGGAATGATGAATGATGAGTCAGGAATCAGGAATGATGAATCAGGAATGATGAATCAGGAATCTGGAATGATGAATCAGGAATCAGGAATGATGAATCAGGAATGATGAATGATGAATCAGGAATGATGAATGATGAATCAGGAATCAGAAATGATGAATGATGAGTCAGGAATCAGGAATGATGAATCAGGAATGATGAATCAGGAATCAGGAATGATGAATGATGAATGATGAATCAGGAATCAGCAATGATGAATCAGGAATCAGGAATGATGAATCAGGAATCAGGAATCAGGAGTGATTAATCAGGAATCAGGAATCAGGAGTGATTAATCAGGAATCAGGAATGATGTATCAGGAATGAGGAATGATCAATCAGGAATGAGGAATGATGAATCAGGAATGAGGATTGATGAATCAGGAATGAGGAATGATGAATCAGGAATCAGGAATGATGAATCAGGAATCAGGAATGATGAATCAGGAAAGAGGAATTATGAATCAGGAATCAGGAATCGTGAATCATGAATCAGGAATGATGAATCAGGAATCAGGAATGATGAATCAGGAATCAGGAATGATGAATCAGGAATCAGGAATGATGAATGATGAATCAGGAATCAGCAATGATGAATCAGGAATCAGGAATGATGAATCAGGAATCAGGAATCAGGAGTGATTAATCAGGAATGATGAATGATGAATCAGTATTCAGGATTGATGAATCAGGAATGAGGAATGATGAATCAGGAATCAGGAATGATGAATCAGGAATGATGAATCAGGAAAGAAGAATGATGAATCAGGAATCAGGAATCGTGAATCATGAATCAGGAATGATGAATCAGGAATCAGGAATGATGAATCAGGAATCAGGAAAGATGAATCAGGAATCAGGAATGATGAATCAGGAATCAGGAATGATGAATCAGGAATCAGGAATGATGAATCAGGAATCAGGAATGATGAATCAGGAATGATGAATGATGAATCAGGAATGATGAATCAGGAATCAGGAATGATGAATCAGGAATCAGGAATCAGGAATGATGAATCAGGAATGATGAATGACGAATCAGGAATGATGAATGATGAATCAGGAATGATGAATGATGAATCAGGAATCAGGAATGATGAATCAGGAATAAGGAATGATGAATCAGGAATGATGAATGATGAATCAGGAATGATGAATCAGGAATCAGGAATCAGGAATGATGAATGATGAGTCAGGAATCAGGAATGATGAATCAGGAATGATGAATCAGGAATGATGAATCAGGAATCAGGAATGATGAATCAGGAATCAGGAATGAGGAATGATGAATCAGGAATCATGAATGATGAATCGGGAATCAGGAATCAGAAATGACGAATCAGGAATGATGAATCAGGAAAGAGGAATGATGAATCAGGAATCAGGAATCGTGAATCATGAATCAGGAATGATGAATCAGGAATCAGGAATGATGAATCAGGAATCAGGAATGAGGAATGATGAATCAGGAATCATGAATGATGAATCGGGAATCAGGAATCAGAAATGACGAATCAGGAATGATGAATCAGGATTCAGGAATGATGAATCAGGAATCAGGAATAATGAATCAGGAATGATGAATGATGAATCAGGAATGATGAATGATGAATCAGGAATGATGAATGATGAATCAGGAATGATGAATGATGAATCAGGAATGATGAATCAGGAATAAGGAATGATGAATCAGGAATGATGAATGATGAATCAGGAATGATGAATCAGGAATCAGGAATCAGGAATGATGAATGATGAATCAGGAATGATGAATCAGGAATAAGGAATGATGAATCAGGAATGATGAATGATGAATCAGGAATGATGAATCAGGAATCAGGAATCAGGAATGATGAATGATGAGTCAGGAATCAGGAATGATGAATCAGGAATCAGGAATCAGGAATGATGAATCAGGAATCAGGAATCAGGAATGATGAATCAGGAATGATGAATGACGAATCAGGAATCAGGAATGATGAATCAGGAATGATGAATGATGAATCAGGAATGATGAATCAGGAATGATGAATCAGGATTCAGGAATCAGGAATGATGAATCAGGAATCAGGAATGAGGAATGATGAATGATGAATCAGGAATGATGAATGACGAATCAGGAATCAGAAATGATGAATCAGGAATGATGAATGATGAATCAGGAATGATGAATGATGAATCAGGAATGATGAATCAGAAATAATGAATCAGGAATGATGAATGATGAATCAGGAATGATGAATCAGGAATGATGAATCAGGAATCAGGAATGATGAATCAGGAATGATGAATGATGAATCAAGAATGATGAATGATGAATCAGGAATCAGGAATCAGGAATGATGAGTCAGGAATCAGGAATGATGAATCAGGAATGATGAATCAGGAATCAGCATTCAGGAATGATGAATCAGGAATCAGGAATGATGAATCAGGAATGATGAATGATGAATCATGAATCAGGAATGATGAGTCAGGAATCAGGAATGATGAATCAGGAATGATGAATCAGGAATCAGGAATGATGAATGATGAATCAGGAATGATGAATGATGAATCATGAATCAGGAATGATGAGTCAGGAATCAGGAATGATGAATCAGGAATGATGAATGATGAATCAGGAATCAGGAATGATGAATCAGGAATGATGAATCATGAATCATGAATCAGGTATGATGAGTCAGGAATCAGGAATGATGAATCAGGAATGATGAATCAGGAATCAGGAATGATGAATGATGAATCAGGAATCAGCAATGATGAATCAGGAATCAGGAATGATGAATCAGGAATCAGGAATCAGGAGTGATTAATCAGGAATAAGGAATGATGAATCAGGAATCAGGAATGATGTATCAGGAATGAGGAATGATCAATCAGGAATGAGGAATGATGAATCAGGAATGAGGATTGATGAATCAGGAATGAGGAATCATGAATCAGGAATCAGGAATGATGAATCAGGAATCATAAATGATGAATCAGGAATCAGGAATCAGGAATGACGAATCAGGAATGATGAATCAGGAATCAGGAATGATGAATCAGGAATGATGAATGATGAATCAGGAATGATGAATCAGGAATGATGAATCAGGAATCAGGAATCAGGAATGATGAATCAGGAATCAGGAATCAGGAATGATAAATCAGGAATGATGAATGACGAATCAGGAATGATGAATGATGAATCAGGAATGATGAATGATGAATCAGGAATCAGGAATGATGAATCAGGAATCAGGAATCAGGAATGATGAATCAGGAATCAGGAATGATGAATCAGGAAAGAGGAATGATGAATCAGGAATCAGGAATCGTGAATCATGAATCAGGAATGATGAATCAGGAATCAGGAATGATGAATCAGGAATCAGGAATGATGAATCAGGAATCAGGAATGATGAATCAGGAATGATGAATCAGGAATCAGGAATGATGAATCAGGAATGATGAATGATGAATCAGGAATGATGAATCAGGAATGATGAATCAGGAATCAGGAATCAGGAATGATGAATCAGGAATCAGGAATCAGGAATGATAAATCAGGAATGATGAATGACGAATCAGGAATGATGAATGATGAATCAGGAATGATGAATGATGAATCAGGAATCAGGAATGATGAATCAGGAATAAGGAATGATGAATCAGGAATGATGAATGATGAATCAGGAATGATGAATCAGGAATGATGAATCAGGAATCAGGAATCGTGAATCATGAATCAGGAATGATGAATCAGGAATCAGGAATGATGAATCAGGAATCAGGAATGATGAATCAGGAATCAGGAATGATGAATCAGGAATGATGAATGATGAATCAGGAATGATGAATCAGGAATGATGAATCAGGAATGATGAATCAGGAATCAGGAATCAGGAATCAGGAATCAGGAATCAGGAATCAGGAATCAGGAATCAGGAATCAGGAATGATGAATGACGAATCAGAAATGATGAATGATGAATGATGAATCAGGAATGATGAATCAGTAATCTGGAATGATGAATCAGGAATCAGGAATGATGAATCAGGAATGATGAATGATGAATCAGGAATGATGAATGATGAATCAGGAATCAGGAATCAGGAATGATGAATCAGGAATGATGAATCAGGAAAGAGAAATGATGAATCAGGAATCAGGAATCGTGAATCAGGAATCAGGAATGATGAGTCAGGAATCAGGAATGATGAGTCAGGAATCAGGAATGATGAATCAGGAATCAGGAATGATGAATCAGGAATCAGGAATGATGAATCAGGAATGATGAATCAGGAATCAGGAATCAGGAATCAGGAATCGGGAATGATGAATCAGGAATCAGGAATGATGAATCAGGAAAGAAGAATGATGAATCAGGAATCAGGAACCGTGAATCATGAATCAGGAATGATGAATCAGGAATCAGGAATGATGAATCAGGAATCAGGAATGATGAATCAGGAATGATGAATGATGAATCAGGAATCAGGGATGATGAATCAGGAATCAGGAATCAGGAGTGATTAATCAGGAATGATGAATCAGGAATCAGGAATCAGGAGTGATGAATCAGGAATGATGAATGATGAATCAGGAATGATGAATGATGAATCAGGAATGATGAATCAGGAATCAGGAATGATGAATCAGGAATCAGGAATGATCAATCAGGAATGAGGAATGATCAATCAGGAATGAGGAATGATGAATCAGGAATCAGGAATGATGAATCAGGAAAGAAGAATGATGAATCAGGAATCAGGAATCGTGAATCATGAATCAGGAATGATGAATCAGGAATCAGGAATGATGAATCAGGAATCAGGAATGATGAATCAGGAATCATGAATGATGAATCAGGAATGATGAATCAGGAAAGAGGAATGATGAATCAGGAATCAGGAATCGTGAATCATGAATCAGGAATGATGAATCAGGAATCAGGAATGATGAATCAGGAATCAGGAATGATGAATCAGGAATCAGGAATCAGGAATGAATAATCAGGAATGATGAATCAGGAAACAGGAATGATGAATCAGGAATCAGGAATCGTGAATCATGAATCAGGAATGATGAATCAGGAATCAGGAATGATGAATCAGGAATCAGGAATGATGAATCAGGAATCAGGAATCAGGAATGATGAATCAGGAATGATGAATCAGGAAAGAGAAATGATGAATCAGGAATCAGGAATCGTGAATCATGAATCAGGAATGATGAATCAGGAATCAGGAATGATGAATCAGGAATCAGGAATGATGAATCAGGAATCAGGAATGATGAATCAGGAATCATGAATGATGAATCAGGAATCAGGAATCAGGAATCAGGAATGATGAATGATGAATCAGGAATCAGGAATGATGATTCAGGAATCAGGAATGATGAATCAGGAATTAGGAATCAGGAGTGATTAATCAGGAATCAGGAATGATGAATCAGGAATCAGGAATCGTGAATCAGGAATGATGAATCAGGAATCAGGAATGATGAATCAGGAATCAGGAATGATGAATCAGGAATCAGGAATGATGAATCAGGAATCATGAATGATGAATCAGGAATCAGGAATCAGGAATGATGAATCAGGAATGATGAATCAGGAATGATGAATGATGAATCAGGAATGATGAATCAGGAATGATGAATCAGGAATCAGGAATCAGGAATGATGAATCAGGAATCAGGAATCAGGAATGATGAATCAGGAATGATGAATGACGAATCAGGAATGATGAATGATGAATCAGGAATGATGAATGATGAGTCAGGAATCAGGAATGATGAATCAGGAATGATGAATCAGGAATCAGGAATCAGGAATGATGAATGATGAATCAGGAATCAGGAATCAGGAATGATGAATCAGGAATCAGGAGTGATTAATCAGGAATCAGGAATGATGAATCAGGAATCAGGAATGATCAATCAGGAATGAGGAATGATCGATCAGGAATGAGGAATGATCAATCAGGAATGAGGAATGATGAATCAGGAATGAGGATTGATGAATCAGGAATGAGGAATGATGAATCAGGAATCAGGAATGATGAATCAGGAATCAGGAATGATGAATCAGGAAAGAGGAATGATGAATCAGGAATCAGGAATCGTGAATCATGAATCAGGAATGATGAATCAGGAATCAGGAATGATGAATCAGGAATCAGGAATGATGAATCAGGAATCAGGAATGATGAATCAGGAATCATGAATGATGAATCAGGAATCAGGAATCAGGAATGATGAATCAGGAATCAGGAATGATGAATCAGGAATGATGAATGATGAATCAGGAATGATGAATGACGAATCAGGAAACAGGAATGGTGAATGGTGAGTCACGAATCAGGAATGATGAATCATGAATGATGAATCAGGAATCTGGAATGATGAATCAGGAATCAGGAAAGATGAATCAGGAATGATGAATCAGGAATGATGAATGATGAATCAGGAATGATGAATGATGAATCAGGAATGATGAATCAGGAATCAGGAATGATGAATCAGGAATCAGGAATGATCAATCAGGAATGAGGAATGATCAATCAGGAATGAGGAATGATGAATCAGGAATGAGGATTGATGAATCAGGAATTAGGAATGATGAATCAGGAATCAGGAATGATGAATCAGGAATGATGAATCAGGAATCAGGAATGATGAATCAGGAAAGAGGAATGATGAATCAGGAATCAGGAATCGTGAATCATGAATCAGGAATGATGAATCAGGAATCAGGAATGATGAATCAGGAATCAGGAATGATGAATCAGGAATCAGGAATGATGAATCAGGAATGATGAATGATGAGTCAGAAATCAGGAATGATGAATCAGGAATGATGAATCAGGAATCAGGAATGATGAATCAGGAATGATGAATCAGGAATGATGAATCAGGAATGATGAATCAGGAATGATGAATCAGGAATCAGGAATCAGGAATCAGGAATGATGAGTCAGGAATCAGGAATGATGAATCAGGAATGATGAATGATGAATCAGGAATTAGGAATCAGGAGTGATTAATCAGGAATCAGGAATGATGAATCAGGAATCAGGAATGATGAATCAGGAATGAGGAATGATCAATCAGGAATGATGAATGATGAATCAGGAATGATGAATCAGGAATCAGGAATGATGAATCATGAATCAGGAGTGATTAATCAGGAATGAGGAATGATGAATCAGGAATGAGGAATGATGAATCAGGAATCAGGAATGATGAATCAGGAATGATGAATCAGGAATCAGGAATGATGAATCAGGAAAGAGGAATGATGAATCAGGAATCAGGAATGATGAATCAGGAATCAGGAATGATGAATCAGGAATCAGGAATGATGAATCAGGAATCAGGAATGATGAATCAGGAATCATGAATGATGAATCAGGAAAGAGGAATGATGAATCAGGAATCAGGAATCGTGAATCATGAATCAGGAATGATGAATCAGGAATGAGGATTGATGAATCAGGAATGAGGAATGATGAATCAGGAATCAGGAATGATGAATCAGGAATCAGGAATTATGAATCAGGAATGATGAGTCAGAAATCAGGAATGATGAATCAGGAATGATGAATCAGGAATCAGGAATGATGAATGATGAATCAGGAATGATGAATCAGGAATCAGGAATGATGAATCAGGAATGATGAATGATGAATCAGGAATGATGAATCAGGAAAGAGGTATGTTGAATCAGGAATCAGGAATGATGAATCAGGAATGATGAATCAGGAATCAGAAATGATGAATCAGGAATCAGGAATGATGAATCAGGAATCATGAATGATCAATCAGGAATCAGGAATGATGAATCAGGAATCAGGAATGATGAATCAGGAATGATGAATGATGAATCAGGAATGATGAATCAGGAAAGAGGTATGTTGAATCAGGAATCAGGAATGATGAATCAGGAATGATGAATCAGGAATCAGAAATGATGAATCAGGAATCAGGAATGATGAATCAGGAATCATGAATGATCAATCAGGAATCAGGAATGATGAATCAGGAATGATGAATCAGGAATCAGAAATGATGAATCAGGAATGATGAATGATGAATCAGGAATGATGACTCAGGAAAGAGGTATGATGAATCAGGAATCAGGAATGATGAATCAGGACTCAGGAATGATGAATCAGGAAAGAGGAATGATGAATCAGGAATCAGGAATCGTGAATCATGAATCAGGAATGATGAATCAGGAATCAGGAATCAGGAATGATGAATCAGGAATCAGGAATGATGAATCAGGAATTATGAATCAGGAATGATGAGTCAGAAATCAGGAATGATGAATCAGGAATGATGAATCAGGAATCAGGAATGATGAATCAGGAATCAGGAATCGTGAATCATGAATCAAGAATGATGAATCAGGATTGAGGATTGATGAATCAGGAATGAGGAATGATGAATCAGGAATCAGGAATGATGAATCAGGACTCAGGAATGATGAATCAGGAAAAAGGAATGATGAATCAGGAATCAGGAATCGTGAATCATGAATCAGGAATGATGAATCAGGAATCAGGAATGATGAATCAGGAATCAGGAATGATGAATCAGGAATCAGGAATTATGAATCAGGAATGATGAATGATGAGTCAGAAATCAGGAATGATGGATCAGGAATGATGAATCAGGAATCAGGAATGATGAATGATGAATCAGGAATGATGAATCAGGAATCAGGAATGATGAATCAGGAATGATGAATGATGAATCAGGAATGATGAATCAGGAAAGAGGTATGATGAATCAGGAATCAGGAATGATGAATCAGGAATGATGAATCAGGAATCAGAAATGATGAATCAGGAATGATGAATGATGAATCAGGAATGATGAATCAGGAAAGAGGTATGATGAATCAGGAATCAGGAATGATGAATCAGGAATCAGGAATGATGAATCAGGAAAGAGGAATGATGAATCAGGAATCAGGAATCGTGAATCATGAATCAGGAATGATGAATCAGGAATCAGGAATGATGAATCAGGAATGATGAATCAGGAAAGAGGTATGATGAATCAGGAATCAGGAATGATGAATCAGGAATGATGAATCAGGAATCAGGAATCTGGAATGATGAATCAGGAATCAGGAATCAGGAATGATGAATCAGGAATGATGAATGACGAATCAGAAATGATGAATGATGAATCAGGAATGATGAATGATGAATCAGGAATCAGGAATGATGAATCAGGAATAAGGAATGATGAATCAGGAATGATGAATGATGAATCAGGAATGATGAATCAGAAATCAGGAATCAGGAATGATGAATGATGAGTCAGGAATCAGGAATGATGAATCAGGAATGATGAATCAGGAATCTGGAATGATGAATCAGGAATCAGGAATGATGAATCAGCAATGATGAATGATGAATCAGGAATGATGAATGATGAATCAGGAATGATGAATCAGGAATCAGGAATCAGGAATGATGAATCAGGAATCAGGAATGATGAATCAGGAAAGAGGAATGATGAATCAGGAATCAGGAATCGTGAATCATGAATCAGGAATGATGAATCAGGAATCAGGAATGATGAATCAGGAATCAGGAATGATGAATCAGGAAACAGGAATGATGAATCAGGAATCAGGAATGATGAATCAGGATTCATGAATGATGAATCAGGAAAGAGGAATGATGAATCAGGAATCAGGAATCGTGAATCATGAATCAGGAATGATGAATCAGGAATGAGGATTGATGAATCAGGAATGAGGAATGATGAATCAGGAATCAGGAATGATGAATCAGGACTCAGGAATGATGAATCAGGAAAGAGGAATGATGAATCAGGAATCAGGAATGATGAATCAGGAATCAGGAATGATGAATCAGGAATCAGGAATGATGAATCAGGAATCATGAATGATGAATCAGGAATCAGGAATGATGAATCAGGAATGATGAATCAGGAATCAGGAATGATGAATCAGGAATGATGAATGATGAATCAGGAATGATGAATCAGGAATGATGAATCAGGAATCAGGAATCAGGAATGATGAATCAGGAATCAGGAATCAGGAATGATGAATCAGGAATGATGAATGACGAATCAGAAATGATGAATGATGAATCAGGAATGATGAATGATGAATCAGGAATCAGGAATGACGAATCAGGAATAAGGAATGATGAATCAGGAATGATGAATGATGAATCAGGAATGATGAATCAGGAATCAGGAATCAGGAATGATGAATGATGAGTCAGGAATCAGGAATGATGAATCAGGAATGATGAATCAGGAATCTGGAATGATGAATCAGGAATCAGGAATGATGAATGATGAATCAGGAATGATGAATGATGAATGAGGAATGATGAATCAGGAATCAGGAATCAGGAATGATGAATCAGGAATGATGAATCAGGAAAGAGAAATGATGAATCAGGAATCAGGAATCGTGAATCATGAATCAGGAATGATGAGTCAGGAATCAGGAATGATGAATCAGGAATCAGGAATGATGAATCAGGAATCAGGAATGATGAATCATGAATGATGAATCAGGAATCAGGAATCAGGAATGATGAATCAGGAATGATGAATCAGGAATCAGGAATGATGAATCAGGAATGATGAATGATGAATCAGGAATCAGGAATGATGAATCAGGAAAGAAGAATGATGAATCAGGAATCAGGAATCGTGAATCATGAATCAGGAATGATGAATCAGGAATCAGGAATGATGAATCAGGAATCAGGAATGATGAATCAGGTATGATGAATGATGAATCAGGAATCAGGAATGATGAATCAGGAATAAGGAATGAAGAATGATGAATCAGGAATGATGAATCAGGAATGATGAATCAGGAATCAGGAATCAGGAATGATGAATCAGGAATCAGGAATCAGGAATGATGAATCAGGAATGATGAATCAGGAATCAGGAATCAGGAATGATGAATCAGGAATGATGAATCAGGAATCAGGAATGATGAATCAGGAATGATGAATGATGAATCAGGAATGATGAATCAGGAATGATGACTCAGGAATCAGGAATCAGGAATGATGAATCAGGAATGATGAATCAGGAATCAGGAATCAGGAATGATGAATGATGAATGATGAATCAGGAATGATGAATGATGAATCAGGAATGATGAATCAGGAATCAGGAATCAGGAATGATGAATCAGGAATGATGAATCAGGAAAGAGGAATGATGAATCAGGAATCAGGAATCGTGAATCATGAATCAGGAATGATGAATCAGGAATCAGGAATGATGAATCAGGAATCAGGAATAATGAATCAGGAATCAGGAATGATGAATCAGGAATGATGAATCAGGAATCAGGAATCAGGAATGATGAATCAGGAATGATGAATCAGGAAAGAGGAATGATGAATCAGGAATCAGGAATCGTGAATCATGAATCAGGAATGATGAATCAGGAATCAGGAATGATGAATCAGGAATCAGGAATGATGAATCAGGAATCAGGAATGATGAATCAGGAATCAGGAATGATGAATCAGGAATCAGGAATGATGAATCAGGAATGATGAATGATGAATCAGGAATGATGAATCAGGAATGATGAATCAGGAATCAGGAATCAGGAATGATGAATCAGGAATCAGGAATCAGGAATGATAAATCAGGAATGATGAATGACGAATCAGGAATGATGAATGATGAATCAGGAATGATGAATGATGAATCAGGAATCAGGAATGATGGATCAGGAATCAGGAATCAGGAATGATGAATCAGGAATCAGGAATGATGAATCAGGAAAGAGGAATGATGAATCAGGAATCAGGAATCGTGAATCATGAATCAGGAATGATGAATCAGGAATCAGGAATGATGAATCAGGAATCAGGAATGATGAATCAGGAATCAGGAATGATGAATCAGGAATGATGAATCAGGAATCAGGAATGATGAATCAGGAATGATGAATGATGAATCAGGAATGATGAATCAGGAATGATGAATCAGGAATCAGGAATCAGGAATGATGAATCAGGAATCAGGAATCAGGAATGATAAATCAGGAATGATGAATGACGAATCAGGAATGATGAATGATGAATCAGGAATGATGAATGATGAATCAGGAATCAGGAATGATGAATCAGGAATAAGGAATGATGAATCAGGAATGATGAATGATGAATCAGGAATGATGAATCAGGAATGATGAATCAGGAATCAGGAATCGTGAATCATGAATCAGGAATGATGAATCAGGAATCAGGAATGATGAATCAGGAATCAGGAATGATGAATCAGGAATCAGGAATGATGAATCAGGAATGATGAATGATGAATCAGGAATGATGAATCAGGAATGATGAATCAGGAATGATGAATCAGGAATCAGGAATCAGGAATCAGGAATCAGGAATCAGGAATCAGGAATCAGGAATCAGGAATGATGAATGACGAATCAGAAATGATGAATGATGAATGATGAATCAGGAATGATGAATCAGTAATCTGGAATGATGAATCAGGAATCAGGAATGATGAATCAGGAATGATGAATGATGAATCAGGAATGATGAATGATGAATCAGGAATCAGGAATCAGGAATGATGAATCAGGAATGATGAATCAGGAAAGAGAAATGATGAATCAGGAATCAGGAATCGTGAATCAGGAATCAGGAATGATGAGTCAGGAATCAGGAATGATGAATCAGGAATCAGGAATGATGAATCAGGAATCAGGAATGATGAATCAGGAATGATGAATCAGGAATCAGGAATCAGGAATCAGGAATCGGGAATGATGAATCAGGAATCAGGAATGATGAATCAGGAAAGAAGAATGATGAATCAGGAATCAGGAACCGTGAATCATGAATCAGGAATGATGAATCAGGAATCAGGAATGATGAATCAGGAATCAGGAATGATGAATCAGGAATGATGAATGATGAATCAGGAATCAGGAATCAGGAGTGATTAATCAGGAATGACGAATCAGGAATCAGGAATCAGGAATGATGAATCAGGAATCAGGAATGATGAATCAGGAATCAGGAATGATGAATCAGGAATGATGAATGATGAATCAGGAATGATGAATCAGGAATGATGAATCAGGAATGATGAATCAGGAATCAGGAATCAGGAATGATGAATCAGGAATGATGAATCAGGAATGATGAATCAGGAATCAGGAATCGTGAATCATGAATCAGGAATGATGAATCAGGAATCAGGAATGATGAATCAGGAATCAGGAATGATGAATCAGGAATCAGGAATGATGAATCAGGAATGATGAATGATGAATCAGGAATGATGAATCAGGAATGATGAATCAGGAATGATGAATCAGGAATCAGGAATCAGGAATCAGGAATCAGGAATCAGGAATCAGGAATCAGGAATCAGGAATGATGAATGACGAATCAGAAATGATGAATGATGAATGATGAATCAGGAATGATGAATCAGTAATCTGGAATGATGAATCAGGAATCAGGAATGATGAATCAGGAATGATGAATGATGAATCAGGAATGATGAATGATGAATCAGGAATCAGGAATCAGGAATGATGAATCAGGAATGATGAATCAGGAAAGAGGAATGATGAATCAGGAATCAGGAATCGTGAATCATGAATCAGGAATGATGAATCAGGAATCAGGAATGATGAATCAGGAATCAGGAATGATGAATCAGGAATCAGGAATGATGAATCAGGGAATGATGAATGATGAGTCAGAAATCAGGAATGATGAATCATGAATGATGAATCAGGAAATCAGGAATGATGAATGATGAATCAGGAATCAGGAATGATGAATCAGGAATTAGGAATCAGGAGTGATTAATCAGGAATCAGGAATGATGAATCAGGAATCAGGAATGATGAATCAGGAATGAGGAATGATCAATCAGGAATGATGAATGATGAATCAGGAATCAGGAATGATGAATCAGGAATCAGGAATGATGAATCATGAATCAGGAGTGATTAATCAGGAATGAGGAATGATGAATCAGGAATGAGGAATGATGAATCAGGAATCAGGAATGATGAATCAGGAATGATGAATCAGGAATCAGGAATGATGAATCAGGAAAGAGGAATGATGAATCAGGAATCAGGAATGATGAATCAGGAATCAGGAATGATGAATCAGGAATCAGGAATGATGAATCAGGAATCAGGAATGATGAATCAGGAATCATGAATGATGAATCAGGAAAGAGGAATGATGAATCAGGAATCAGGAATCGTGAATCATGAATCAGGAATGATGAATCAGGAATGAGGATTGATGAATCAGGAATGAGAATGATGAATCAGGAATCAGGAATGATGAATCAGGAATCAGGAATTATGAATCAGGAATGATGAGTCAGAATCAGGAATGATGAATCAGGAATGATGAATCAGGAATCAGGAATGATGAATGATGAATCAGGGAATTGATGAATCAGGAATCAGGAATGATGAATCAGGAATGATGAATGATGAATCAGGAATGATGAATCAGGAAAGAGGTATGTTGAATCAGGAATCAGGAATGATGAATCAGGAATGATGAATCAGGAATCAGAAATGATGAATCAGGAATCAGGAATGATGAATCAGGAATCATGAATGATCAATCAGGAATCAGGAATGATGAATCAGGAATCAGGAATGATGAATCAGAATGATGAATGATGAATCAGGAATGATGAATCAGGAAAGAGGTATGTTGAATCAGGAATCAGGAATGATGAATCAGGAATGATGAATCAGGAATCAGAAATGATGAATCAGGAATCAGGAATGATGAATCAGGAATCATGAATGATCAATCAGGAATCAGGAATGATGAATCAGGAATGATGATCAGGAATCAGAAATGATGAATCAGGAATGATGAATGATGAATCAGGAATGATGACTCAGGAAAGAGGTATGATGGAATCAGGAATCAGGAATGATGAATCAGGACTCAGGAATGATGAATCAGGAAAGAGGAATGATGAATCAGGAATCAGGAATCGTGAATCATGAATCAGGGAATGATGAATCAGGAATCAGGAATCAGGAAATGATGAATCAGGAATCAGGAATGATGAATCAGGAATTATGAATCAGGAATGATGAGTCAGAAATCAGGAATGATGAATCAGGAATGATGAATCAGGAATCAGGAATGATGAATCAGGAATCAGGAATCGTGAATCATGAATCAAGAATGATGAATCAGGATTGAGGAGTTGATGAATCAGGAATGAGGAATGATGAATCAGGAATCAGGAATGATGAATCAGGACTCAGGAATGATGAATCAGGAAAGAGGAATGATGAATCAGGAATCAGGAATCGTGAATCATGAATCAGGAATGATGAATCAGGAATCAGGAATGATGAATCAGGAATCAGGAATGATGAATCAGGAATCAGGAATTATGAATCAGGAATGATGAATGATGAGTCAGAATCAGGAATGATGGATCAGGAATGATGAATCAGGAATCAGGAATGATGAATGATGAATCAGGAATGATGAATCAGGAATCAGGAATGATGAATCAGGGAATGATGAATGATGAATCAGAATGATGAATCAGGAAAGAGGTATGATGAATCAGGAATCAGGAATGATGAATCAGGAATGATGAATCAGGAATCAGAAATGATGAATCAGGAATGATGATATGATGAATCAGGAATGATGAATCAGGAAAGAGGTATGATGAATCAGGAATCAGGAATGATGAATCAGGAATCAGGAATGATGAATCAGGAAAGAGGAATGATGAATCAGGAATCAGGAATCGTGAATCATGAATCAGGAATGATGAATCAGGAATCAGGAATGATGAATCAGGAATGATGAATCAGGAAAGAGGTATGATGAATCAGGAATCAGGGAATGATGAATCAGGAATGATGAATCAGGAATCAGAATCTGGAATGATGAATCAGGAATCAGGAAATCAGGAATGATGAATCAGGAATGATGAATGACGAATCAGAAATGATGAATGATGAATCAGGAATGATGAATGATGAATCAGGAATCAGGAATGATGAATCAGGATAAGGAATGATGAATCAGGAATGATGAATGATGAATCAGGAATGATGAATCAGAAATCAGGAATCAGGATGATGAATGATGAGTCAGGAATCAGGAATGATGAATCAGGAATGATGAATCAGGAATCTGAATGATGAATCAGGAATCAGGAATGATGAATCAGCAATGATGAATGATGAATCAGGAATGATGAATGATGAATCAGGAATGATGAATCAGGAATCAGGAATCAGGAATGATGAATCAGGAATCAGAATGATGAATCAGGAAAGAGGAATGATGAATCAGGAATCAGGAATCGTGAATCATGAATCAGGAATGATGAATCAGGAATCAGGAATGATGATCAGGAATCAGGAATGATGAATCAGGAAACAGGAATGATGAATCAGGAATCAGGAATGATGAATCAGGATTCATGAATGATGAATCAGGAAAGAGGAATGATGAATCAGGAATCAGGAATCGTGAATCATGAATCAGGAATGATGAATCAGGAATGAGGATTGATGAATCAGGAATGAGGAATGATGAATCAGGAATCAGGAATGATGAATCAGGACTCAGGAATGATGAATCAGGAAAGAGGAATGATGAATCAGGAATCAGGAATGATGAATCAGGAATCAGGAATGATGAATCAGGAATCAGGAATGATGAATCAGGAATCATGAATGATGAATCAGGAATCAGGAATGATGAATCAGGAATGATGAATCAGGAGATCAGGAATGGATGAATCAGGAATGATGAATGATGAATCAGGAATGATGAATCAGGAATGATGAATCAGGAATCAGGAATCAGGAATGATGAATCAGGAATCAGGAATCAGGAATGATGAATCAGGAATGATGAATGACGAATCAGAAATGATGAATGATGAATCAGGAATGATGAATGATGAATCAGGAATCAGGAATGATGAATCAGGAATAAGGAATGATGAATCAGGAATGATGAATGATGAATCAGGAATGATGAATCAGGAATCAGGAATCAGGAATGATGAATGATGAGTCAGGAATCAGGAATGATGAATCAGGAATGATGAATCAGGAATCTGGAATGATGAATCAGGAATCAGGAATGATGAATGATGAATCAGGAATGATGAATGATGAATGAGGAATGATGAATCAGGAATCAGGAATCAGGAATGATGAATCAGGAATGATGAATCAGGAAAGAGAAATGATGAATCAGGAATCAGGAATCGTGAATCATGAATCAGGAATGATGAGTCAGGGATCAGGAATGATGAATCAGGAATCAGGAATGATGAATCAGGAATCAGGAATGATGAATCATGAATGATGAATCAGAATCAGGAATCAGGAATGATGAATCAGGAATGATGAATCAGGAATCAGGAATGATGAATCAGGAATGATGAATGATGAAATCAGGAATCAGGAATGATGAATCAGGAAAGAAGAATGATGAATCAGGAATCAGGAATCGTGAATCATGAATCAGGAATGATGAATCAGGAATCAGGAATGATGAATCAGGAATCAGGAATGATGAATCAGGTATGATGAATGATGAATCAGGAATCAGGAATGATGAATCAGGAATAAGGAATGAAGAATGATGAATTCAGGAATGATGAATCAGGAATGATGAATCAGGAATCAGGAATCAGGAATGATGAATCAGGAATCAGGAATCAGGAATGATGAATCAGGAATGATGAATAGAATCAGGAATCAGGATGATGAATCAGGAATGATGAATCAAGGAATCAGGAATGATGAATCAGGAATGATGAATGATGAATCAGGAATGATGAATCAGGAATGATGACTCAGGAATCAGGAATCAGGAATGGATGAATCAGGAATGATGAATCAGGAATCAGGAATCAGGAATGATGAATGATGAATGATGAATCAGGAATGATGAAATGATGAATCAGGAATGATGAATCAGGAATCAGGAATCAGGAATGATGAATCAGGAATGATGAAATCAGGAAAGAGGAATGGATGAATCAATCAGGAATCGTGAATCATGAATCAGGAATGATGAATCAGGAATCAGGAATGATGAATCAGGAATCAGGAATAATGAATCAGGAATCAGGAATGATGAATCAGGAATGATGAATCAGGAATCAGGAATCAGGAATGATGAATCAGGAATGATGAATCAGGAAAGAGGAATGATGAATCAGGAATCAGGAATCGTGAATCATGAATCAGGAATGATGAATCAGGAATCAGGAATGATGAATCAGGAATCAGGAATGATGAATCAGGAATCAGGAATGATGAATCAGGAATCATAAATGATGAATCAGGAATCAGGAATCAGGAATGATGAATCAGGAATGATGAATCAGGAATCAGGAATGATGAATCAGGAATGATGAATGATGAATCAGGAATGATGAATCAGGAATGATGAATCAGGAATCAGGAATCAGGAATGATGAATCAGGAATCAGGAATCAGGAATGATAAATCAGGAATGATGAATGACGAATCAGGAATGATGAATGATGAATCAGGAATGATGAATGATGAATCAGGAATCAGGAATGATGAATCAGGAATCAGGAATCAGGAATGATGAATCAGGAATCAGGAATGATGAATCAGGAAAGAGGAATGATGAATCAGGAATCAGGAATCGTGAATCATGAATCAGGAATGATGAATCAGGAATCAGGAATGATGAATCAGGAATCAGGAATGATGAATCAGGAATGATGAATCAGGAATCAGGAATGATGAATCAGGAATGATGAATGATGAATCAGGAATGATGAATCAGGAATGATGAATCAGGAATCAGGAATCAGGAATGATGAATCAGGAATCAGGAATCAGGAATGATAAATCAGGAATGATGAATGACGAATCAGGAATGATGAATGATGAATCAGGAATGATGAATGATGAATCAGGAATCAGGAATGATGAATCAGGAATAAGGAATGATGAATCAGGAATGATGAATGATGAATCAGGAATGATGAATCAGGAATGATGAATCAGGAATCAGGAATCGTGAATCATGAATCAGGAATGATGAATCAGGAATCAGGAATGATGAATCAGGAATCAGGAATGATGAATCAGGAATCAGGAATGATGAATCAGGAATGATGAATGATGAATCAGGAATGATGAATCAGGAATGATGAATCAGGAATGATGAATCAGGAATCAGGAATCAGGAATCAGGAATCAGGAATCAGGAATCAGGAATCAGGAATCAGGAATGATGAATGACGAATCAGAAATGATGAATGATGAATGATGAATCAGGAATGATGAATCAGTAATCTGGAATGATGAATCAGGAATCAGGAATGATGAATCAGGAATGATGAATGATGAATCAGGAATGATGAATGATGAATCAGGAATCAGGAATCAGGAATGATGAATCAGGAATGATGAATCAGGAAAGAGAAATGATGAATCAGGAATCAGGAATCGTGAATCAGGAATCAGGAATGATGAGTCAGGAATCAGGAATGATGAATCAGGAATCAGGAATGATGAATCAGGAATCAGGAATGATGAATCAGGAATGATGAATCAGGAATCAGGAATCAGGAATCAGGAATCGGGAATGATGAATCAGGAATCAGGAATGATGAATCAGGAAAGAAGAATGATGAATCAGGAATCAGGAACCGTGAATCATGAATCAGGAATGATGAATCAGGAATCAGGAATGATGAATCAGGAATCAGGAATGATGAATCAGGAATGATGAATGATGAATCAGGAATCAGGAATCAGGAGTGATTAATCAGGAATGACGAATCAGGAATCAGGAATCAGGAATGATGAATCAGGAATCAGGAATGATGAATCAGGAATCAGGAATGATGAATCAGGAATGATGAATGATGAATCAGGAATGATGAATCAGGAATGATGAATCAGGAATGATGAATCAGGAATCAGGAATCAGGAATGATGAATCAGGAATGATGAATCAGGAATGATGAATCAGGAATCAGGAATCGTGAATCATGAATCAGGAATGATGAATCAGGAATCAGGAATGATGAATCAGGAATCAGGAATGATGAATCAGGAATCAGGAATGATGAATCAGGAATGATGAATGATGAATCAGGAATGATGAATCAGGAATGATGAATCAGGAATGATGAATCAGGAATCAGGAATCAGGAATCAGGAATCAGGAATCAGGAATCAGGAATCAGGAATCAGGAATGATGAATGACGAATCAGAAATGATGAATGATGAATGATGAATCAGGAATGATGAATCAGTAATCTGGAATGATGAATCAGGAATCAGGAATGATGAATCAGGAATGATGAATGATGAATCAGGAATGATGAATGATGAATCAGGAATCAGGAATCAGGAATGATGAATCAGGAATGATGAATCAGGAAAGAGAAATGATGAATCAGGAATCAGGAATCGTGAATCAGGAATCAGGAATGATGAGTCAGGAATCAGGAATGATGAATCAGGAATCAGGAATGATGAATCAGGAATCAGGAATGATGAATCAGGAATGATGAATCAGGAATCAGGAATCAGGAATCAGGAATCGGGAATGATGAATCAGGAATCAGGAATGATGAATCAGGAAAGAAGAATGATGAATCAGGAATCAGGAACCGTGAATCATGAATCAGGAATGATGAATCAGGAATCAGGAATGATGAATCAGGAATCAGGAATGATGAATCAGGAATGATGAATGATGAATCAGGAATCAGGAATCAGGAGTGATTAATCAGGAATGACGAATCAGGAATCAGGAATCAGGAGTGATGAATCAGGAATGATGAATGATGAATCAGGAATGATGAATGATGAATCAGGAATGATGAATCAGGAATCAGGAATGATGAATCAGGAATCAGGAATGATCAATCAGGAATGAGGAATGATCAATCAGGAATGAGGAATGATGAATCAGGAATCAGGAATGATGAATCAGGAAAGAAGAATGATGAATCAGGAATCAGGAATCGTGAATCATGAATCAGGAATGATGAATCAGGAATCAGGAATGATGAATCAGGAATCAGGAATGATGAATCAGGAATCATGAATGATGAATCAGGAATGATGAATCAGGAAAGAGGAATGATGAATCAGGAATCAGGAATCGTGAATCATGAATCAGGAATGATGAATCAGGAATCAGGAATGATGAATCAGGAATCAGGAATGATGAATCAGGTATGATGAATGATGAATCAGGAATCAGGAATGATGAATCAGGAATAAGGAATGAAGAATGATGAATCAGGAATGATGAATCAGGAATGATGAATCAGGAATCAGGAATCAGGAATGATGAATCAGGAATCAGGAATCAGGAATGATGAATCAGGAATGATGAATCAGGAATCAGGAATCAGGAATGATGAATCAGGAATGATGAATCAGGAATCAGGAATGATGAATCAGGAATGATGAATGATGAATCAGGAATGATGAATCAGGAATGATGACTCAGGAATCAGGAATCAGGAATGATGAATCAGGAATGATGAATCAGGAATCAGGAATCAGGAATGATGAATGATGAATGATGAATCAGGAATGATGAATGATGAATCAGGAATGATGAATCAGGAATCAGGAATCAGGAATGATGAATCAGGAATGATGAATCAGGAAAGAGGAATGATGAATCAGGAATCAGGAATCGTGAATCATGAATCAGGAATGATGAATCAGGAATCAGGAATGATGAATCAGGAATCAGGAATAATGAATCAGGAATCAGGAATGATGAATCAGGAATGATGAATCAGGAATCAGGAATCAGGAATGATGAATCAGGAATGATGAATCAGGAAAGAGGAATGATGAATCAGGAATCAGGAATCGTGAATCATGAATCAGGAATGATGAATCAGGAATCAGGAATGATGAATCAGGAATCAGGAATGATGAATCAGGAATCAGGAATGATGAATCAGGAATCATAAATGATGAATCAGGAATCAGGAATCAGGAATGATGAATCAGGAATGATGAATCAGGAATCAGGAATGATGAATCAGGAATGATGAATGATGAATCAGGAATGATGAATCAGGAATGATGAATCAGGAATCAGGAATCAGGAATGATGAATCAGGAATCAGGAATCAGGAATGATAAATCAGGAATGATGAATGACGAATCAGGAATGATGAATGATGAATCAGGAATGATGAATGATGAATCAGGAATCAGGAATGATGAATCAGGAATCAGGAATCAGGAATGATGAATCAGGAATCAGGAATGATGAATCAGGAAAGAGGAATGATGAATCAGGAATCAGGAATCGTGAATCATGAATCAGGAATGATGAATCAGGAATCAGGAATGATGAATCAGGAATCAGGAATGATGAATCAGGAATCAGGAATGATGAATCAGGAATGATGAATCAGGAATCAGGAATGATGAATCAGGAATGATGAATGATGAATCAGGAATGATGAATCAGGAATGATGAATCAGGAATCAGGAATCAGGAATGATGAATCAGGAATCAGGAATCAGGAATGATAAATCAGGAATGATGAATGACGAATCAGGAATGATGAATGATGAATCAGGAATGATGAATGATGAATCAGGAATCAGGAATGATGAATCAGGAATAAGGAATGATGAATCAGGAATGATGAATGATGAATCAGGAATGATGAATCAGGAATGATGAATCAGGAATCAGGAATCGTGAATCATGAATCAGGAATGATGAATCAGGAATCAGGAATGATGAATCAGGAATCAGGAATGATGAATCAGGAATCAGGAATGATGAATCAGGAATGATGAATGATGAATCAGGAATTATGAATCAGGAATGATGAATCAGGAATGATGAATCAGGAATCAGGAATCAGGAATCAGGAATCAGGAATCAGGAATCAGGAATCAGGAATCAGGAATGATGAATGACGAATCAGAAATGATGAATGATGAATGATGAATCAGGAATGATGAATCAGTAATCTGGAATGATGAATCAGGAATCAGGAATGATGAATCAGGAATGATGAATGATGAATCAGGAATGAGGAATGATGAATCAGGAATCAGGAATCAGGAATGATGAATCAGGAATGATGAATCAGGAAAGAGAAATGATGAATCAGGAATCAGGAATCGTGAATCAGGAATCAGGAATGATGAGTCAGGAATCAGGAATGATGAATCAGGAATCAGGAATGATGAATCAGGAATCAGGAATGATGAATCAGGAATGATGAATCAGGAATCAGGAATCAGGAATCAGGAATCGGGAATGATGAATCAGGAATCAGGAATGATGAATCAGGAAAGAAGAATGATGAATCAGGAATCAGGAACCGTGAATCATGAATCAGGAATGATGAATCAGGAATCAGGAATGATGAATCAGGAATCAGGAATGATGAATCAGGAATGATGAATGATGAATCAGGAATCAGGAATCAGGAGTGATTAATCAGGAATGACGAATCAGGAATCAGGAATCAGGAGTGATGAATCAGGAATGATGAATGATGAATCAGGAATGATGAATGATGAATCAGGAATGATGAATCAGGAATCAGGAATGATGAATCAGGAATCAGGAATGATCAATCAGGAATGAGGAATGATCAATCAGGAATGAGGAATGATGAATCAGGAATCAGGAATGATGAATCAGGAAAGAAGAATGATGAATCAGGAATCAGGAATCGTGAATCATGAATCAGGAATGATGAATCAGGAATCAGGAATGATGAATCAGGAATCAGGAATGATGAATCAGGAATCATGAATGATGAATCAGGAATGATGAATCAGGAAAGAGGAATGATGAATCAGGAATCAGGAATCGTGAATCATGAATCAGGAATGATGAATCAGGAATCAGGAATGATGAATCAGGAATCAGGAATGATGAATCAGGAATCAGGAATCAGGAATGATGAATCAGGAATGATGAATCAGGAAACAGGAATGATGAATCAGGAATCAGGAATCGTGAATCATGAATCAGGAATGATGAATCAGGAATCAGGAATGATGAATCAGGAATCAGGAATGATGAATCAGGAATCAGGAATCAGGAATGATGAATCAGGAATGATGAATCAGGAAAGAGAAATGATGAATCAGGAATCAGGAATCGTGAATCATGAATCAGGAATGATGAATCAGGAATCAGGAATGATGAATCAGGAATCAGGAATGATGAATCAGGAATCAGGAATGATGAATCAGGAATCATGAATGATGAATCAGGAATCAGGAATCAGGAATCAGGAATGATGAATGATGAATCAGGAATCAGGAATGATGATTCAGGAATCAGGAATGATGAATCAGGAATTAGGAATCAGGAGTGATTAATCAGGAATCAGGAATGATGAATCAGGAATCAGGAATCGTGAATCAGGAATGATGAATCAGGAATCAGGAATGATGAATCAGGAATCAGGAATGATGAATCAGGAATCAGGAATGATGAATCAGGAATCATGAATGATGAATCAGGAATCAGGAATCAGGAATGATGAATCAGGAATGATGAATCAGGAATGATGAATGATGAATCAGGAATGATGAATCAGGAATGATGAATCAGGAATCAGGAATCAGGAATGATGAATCAGGAATCAGGAATCAGGAATGATGAATCAGGAATGATGAATGACGAATCAGGAATGATGAATGATGAATCAGGAATGATGAATGATGAGTCAGGAATCAGGAATGATGAATCAGGAATGATGAATCAGGAATCAGGAATCAGGAATGATGAATGATGAATCAGGAATCAGGAATCAGGAATGATGAATCAGGAATCAGGAGTGATTAATCAGGAATCAGGAATGATGAATCAGGAATCAGGAATGATCAATCAGGAATGAGGAATGATCGATCAGGAATGAGGAATGATCAATCAGGAATGAGGAATGATGAATCAGGAATGAGGATTGATGAATCAGGAATGAGGAATGATGAATCAGGAATCAGGAATGATGAATCAGGAATCAGGAATGATGAATCAGGAAAGAGGAATGATGAATCAGGAATCAGGAATCGTGAATCATGAATCAGGAATCAGGAATGATGAATCAGGAATCAGGAATGATGAATCAGGAATCAGGAATGATGAATCAGGAATCAGGAATGATGAATCAGGAATCAGGAATCAGGAATGATGAATCAGGAATCAGGAATGATGAATCAGGAATGATGAATGATGAATCAGGAATGATGAATGACGAATCAGGAAACAGGAATGGTGAATGGTGAGTCACGAATCAGGAATGATGAATCATGAATGATGAATCAGGAATCTGGAATGATGAATCAGGAATCAGGAATGATGAATCAGGACTCAGGAATGATGAATCAGGAAAGAGGAATGATGAATCAGGAATCAGGAATCGTGAATCATGAATCAGGAATGATGAATCAGGAATCAGGAATGATGAATCAGGAATCAGGAATGATGAATCAGGAATCAGGAATTATGAATCAGGAATGATGAGTCAGAAATCAGGAATGATGAATCAGGAATGATGAATCAGGAATCAGGAATGATGAATGATGAATCAGGAATGATGAATCAGGAATCAGGAATGATGAATCAGGAATGATGAATGATGAATCAGGAATGATGAATCAGGAAAGAGGTATGTTGAATCAGGAATCAGGAATGATGAATCAGGAATGATGAATCAGGAATCAGAAATGATGAATCAGGAATGATGAATGATGAATCAGGAATGATGAATCAGGAAAGAGGTATGATGAATCAGGAATCAGGAATGATGAATCAGGAATCAGGAATGATGAATCAGGAAAGAGGAATGATGAATCAGGAATCAGGAATCGTGAATCATGAATCAGGAATGATGAATCAGGAATGAGGAATGATGAATCAGGAATGAGGAATGATGAATCAGGAATGAGGATTGATGAATCAGGAATGAGGAATGATGAATCAGGAATCAGGAATGATGAATCAGGAATCAGGAATGATGAATCAGGAATCAGGAATGATGAATCAGGAATCATGAATGATGAATCAGGAATCAGGAATGATGAATAAGGAATGATGAATCAGGAATCAGGAATGATGAATCAGGAATGATGAATCAGGAATCAGGAATGATGAATCAGGAATGATGAATCAGGAATCAGGAATCAGGAATGATGAATCAGGAATCAGGAATCAGGAATGATGAATCAGGAATGATGAATGATGAATCAGGAATCAGGAATGATGAATCAGGAATAAGGAATGATGAATCAGGAATGATGAATGATGAATCAGGAATGATGAATCAGGAATCAGGAATCAGGAATGATGAATGATGAGTCAGGAATCAGGAATGATGAATCAGGAATGATGAATCAGGAATCTGGAATGATGAATCAGGAATCAGGAATGATGAATGATGAATCAGGAATGATGAATGATGAATGAGGAATGATGAATCAGGAATCAGGAATCAGGAATGATGAATCAGGAATGATGAATCAGGAAAGAGAAATGATGAATCAGGATTCAGGAATCGTGAATCATGAATCAGGAATGATGAGTCAGGAATCAGGAATGATGAATCAGGAATCAGGAATGATGAATCAGGAATCAGGAATGATGAATCATGAATGATGAATCAGGAATCAGGAATCAGGAATGATGAATCAGGAATGATGAATCAGGAATCAGGAATGATGAATCAGGAATGATGAATGATGAATCAGGAATCAGGAATGATGAATCAGGAAAGAAGAATGATGAATCAGGAATCAGGAATCGTGAATCATGAATCAGGAATGATGAATCAGGAATCAGGAATGATGAATCAGGAATCAGGAATGATGAATCAGGTATGATGAATGATGAATCAGGAATCAGGAATGATGAATCAGGAATAAGGAATGAAGAATGATGAATCAGGAATGATGAATCAGGAATGATGAATCAGGAATCAGGAATCAGGAATGATGAATCAGGAATCAGGAATCAGGAATGATGAATCAGGAATGATGAATCAGGAATCAGGAATCAGGAATGATGAATCAGGAATGATGAATCAGGAATCAGGAATGATGAATCAGGAATGATGAATGATGAATCAGGAATGATGAATCAGGAATGATGACTCAGGAATCAGGAATCAGGAATGATGAATCAGGAATGATGAATCAGGAATCAGGAATCAGGAATGATGAATGATGAATGATGAATCAGGAATGATGAATGATGAATCAGGAATGATGAATCAGGAATCAGGAATCAGGAATGATGAATCAGGAATGATGAATCAGGAAAGAGGAATGATGAATCAGGAATCAGGAATCGTGAATCATGAATCAGGAATGATGAATCAGGAATCAGGAATGATGAATCAGGAATGATGAATCAGGAATCAGGAATCAGGAATGATGAATCAGGAATGATGAATCAGGAAAGAGGAATGATGAATCAGGAATCAGGAATCGTGAATCATGAATCAGGAATGATGAATCAGGAATCAGGAATGATGAATCAGGAATCAGGAATGATGAATCAGGAATCAGGAATGATGAATCAGGAATCATAAATGATGAATCAGGAATCAGGAATCAGGAATGATGAATCAGGAATGATGAATCAGGAATCAGGAATGATGAATCAGGAATGATGAATGATGAATCAGGAATGATGAATCAGGAATGATGAATCAGGAATCAGGAATCAGGAATGATGAATCAGGAATCAGGAATCAGGAATGATAAATCAGGAATGATGAATGACGAATCAGGAATGATGAATGATGAATCAGGAATGATGAATGATGAATCAGGAATCAGGAATGATGAATCAGGAATCAGGAATCAGGAATGATGAATCAGGAATCAGGAATGATGAATCAGGAAAGAGGAATGATGAATCAGGAATCAGGAATCGTGAATCATGAATCAGGAATGATGAATCAGGAATCAGGAATGATGAATCAGGAATCAGGAATGATGAATCAGGAATCAGGAATGATGAATCAGGAATGATGAATCAGGAATCAGGAATGATGAATCAGGAATGATGAATGATGAATCAGGAATGATGAATCAGGAATGATGAATCAGGAATCAGGAATCAGGAATGATGAATCAGGAATCAGGAATCAGGAATGATAAATCAGGAATGATGAATGACGAATCAGGAATGATGAATGATGAATAAGGAATGATGAATGATGAATCAGGAATCAGGAATGATGAATCAGGAATAAGGAATGATGAATCAGGAATGATGAATGATGAATCAGGAATGATGAATCAGGAATGATGAATCAGGAATCAGGAATCGTGAATCATGAATCAGGAATGATGAATCAGGAATCAGGAATGATGAATCAGGAATCAGGAATGATGAATCAGGAATCAGGAATGATGAATCAGGAATGATGAATGATGAATCAGGAATGATGAATCAGGAATGATGAATCAGGAATGATGAATCAGGAATGATGAATCAGGAATCAGGAATCAGGAATCAGGAATCAGGAATCAGGAATCAGGAATCAGGAATCAGGAATGATGAATGACGAATCAGAAATGATGAATGATGAATGATGAATCAGGAATGATGAATCAGTAATCTGGAATGATGAATCAGGAATCAGGAATGATGAATCAGGAATGATGAATGATGAATCAGGAATGATGAATGATGAATCAGGAATCAGGAATCAGGAATGATGAATCAGGAATGATGAATCAGGAAAGAGAAATGATGAATCAGGAATCAGGAATCGTGAATCAGGAATCAGGAATGATGAGTCAGGAATCAGGAATGATGAATCAGGAATCAGGAATGATGAATCAGGAATCAGGAATGATGAATCAGGAATGATGAATGATGAATCAGGAATGATGAATGACGAATCAGGAAACAGGAATGGTGAATGGTGAGTCACGAATCAGGAATGATGAATCATGAATGATGAATCAGGAATCTGGAATGATGAATCAGGAATCAGGAATGATGAATCAGGACTCAGGAATGATGAATCAGGAAAGAGGAATGATGAATCAGGAATCAGGAATCGTGAATCATGAATCAGGAATGATGAATCAGGAATCAGGAATGATGAATCAGGAATCAGGAATGATGAATCAGGAATCAGGAATTATGAATCAGGAATGATGAGTCAGAAATCAGGAATGATGAATCAGGAATGATGAATCAGGAATCAGGAATGATGAATGATGAATCAGGAATGATGAATCAGGAATCAGGAATGATGAATCAGGAATGATGAATGATGAATCAGGAATGATGAATCAGGAAAGAGGTATGTTGAATCAGGAATCAGGAATGATGAATCAGGAATGATGAATCAGGAATCAGAAATGATGAATCAGGAATGATGAATGATGAATCAGGAATGATGAATCAGGAAAGAGGTATGATGAATCAGGAATCAGGAATGATGAATCAGGAATCAGGAATGATGAATCAGGAATCAGGAATCGTGAATCATGAATCAGGAATGATGAATCAGGAATGAGGAATGATGAATCAGGAATGAGGAATGATGAATCAGGAATGAGGATTGATGAATCAGGAATGAGGAATGATGAATCAGGAATCAGGAATGATGAATCAGGAATCAGGAATGATGAATCAGGAATCAGGAATGATGAATCAGGAATCATGAATGATGAATCAGGAATCAGGAATGATGAATCAGGAATGATGAATCAGGAATCAGGAATGATGAATCAGGAATGATGAATCAGGAATCAGGAATGATGAATCAGGAATGATGAATCAGGAATCAGGAATCAGGAATGATGAATCAGGAATCAGGAATCAGGAATGATGAATCAGGAATGATGAATGATGAATCAGGAATCAGGAATGATGAATCAGGAATAAGGAATGATGAATCAGGAATGATGAATGATGAATCAGGAATGATGAATCAGGAATCAGGAATCAGGAATGATGAATGATGAGTCAGGAATCAGGAATGATGAATCAGGAATGATGAATCAGGAATCTGGAATGATGAATCAGGAATCAGGAATGATGAATGATGAATCAGGAATGATGAATGATGAATGAGGAATGATGAATCAGGAATCAGGAATCAGGAATGATGAATCAGGAATGATGAATCAGGAAAGAGAAATGATGAATCAGGATTCAGGAATCGTGAATCATGAATCAGGAATGATGAGTCAGGAATCAGGAATGATGAATCAGGAATCAGGAATGATGAATCAGGAATCAGGAATGATGAATCATGAATGATGAATCAGGAATCAGGAATCAGGAATGATGAATCAGGAATGATGAATCAGGAATCAGGAATGATGAATCAGGAATGATGAATGATGAATCAGGAATCAGGAATGATGAATCAGGAAAGAAGAATGATGAATCAGGAATCAGGAATCGTGAATCATGAATCAGGAATGATGAATCAGGAATCAGGAATGATGAATCAGGAATCAGGAATGATGAATCAGGTATGATGAATGATGAATCAGGAATCAGGAATGATGAATCAGGAATAAGGAATGAAGAATGATGAATCAGGAATGATGAATCAGGAATGATGAATCAGGAATCAGGAATCAGGAATGATGAATCAGGAATCAGGAATCAGGAATGATGAATCAGGAATGATGAATCAGGAATCAGGAATCAGGAATGATGAATCAGGAATGATGAATCAGGAATCAGGAATGATGAATCAGGAATGATGAATCAGGAATGATGACTCAGGAATCAGGAATCAGGAATGATGAATCAGGAATGATGAATCAGGAATCAGGAATCAGGAATGATGAATGATGAATGATGAATCAGGAATGATGAATGATGAATCAGGAATGATGAATCAGGAATCAGGAATCAGGAATGATGAATCAGGAATGATGAATCAGGAAAGAGGAATGATGAATCAGGAATCAGGAATCGTGAATCATGAATCAGGAATGATGAATCAGGAATCAGGAATGATGAATCAGGAATGATGAATCAGGAATCAGGAATCAGGAATGATGAATCAGGAATGATGAATCAGGAAAGAGGAATGATGAATCAGGAATCAGGAATCGTGAATCATGAATCAGGAATGATGAATCAGGAATCAGGAATGATGAATCAGGAATCAGGAATGATGAATCAGGAATCAGGAATGATGAATCAGGAATCATAAATGATGAATCAGGAATCAGGAATCAGGAATGATGAATCAGGAATGATGAATCAGGAATCAGGAATGATGAATCAGGAATGATGAATGATGAATCAGGAATGATGAATCAGGAATGATGAATCAGGAATCAGGAATCAGGAATGATGAATCAGGAATCAGGAATCAGGAATGATAAATCAGGAATGATGAATGACGAATCAGGAATGATGAATGATGAATCAGGAATGATGAATGATGAATCAGGAATCAGGAATGATGAATCAGGAATCAGGAATCAGGAATGATGAATCAGGAATCAGGAATGATGAATCAGGAAAGAGGAATGATGAATCAGGAATCAGGAATCGTGAATCATGAATCAGGAATGATGAATCAGGAATCAGGAATGATGAATCAGGAATCAGGAATGATGAATCAGGAATCAGGAATGATGAATCAGGAATGATGAATCAGGAATCAGGAATGATGAATCAGGAATGATGAATGATGAATCAGGAATGATGAATCAGGAATGATGAATCAGGAATCAGGAATCAGGAATGATGAATCAGGAATCAGGAATCAGGAATGATAAATCAGGAATGATGAATGACGAATCAGGAATGATGAATGATGAATAAGGAATGATGAATGATGAATCAGGAATCAGGAATGATGAATCAGGAATAAGGAATGATGAATCAGGAATGATGAATGATGAATCAGGAATGATGAATCAGGAATGATGAATCAGGAATCAGGAATCGTGAATCATGAATCAGGAATGATGAATCAGGAATCAGGAATGATGAATCAGGAATCAGGAATGATGAATCAGGAATCAGGAATGATGAATCAGGAATGATGAATCAGGAATGATGAATCAGGAATGATGAATCAGGAATCAGGAATCAGGAATCAGGAATCAGGAATCAGGAATCAGGAATCAGGAATCAGGAATGATGAATGACGAATCAGAAATGATGAATGATGAATGATGAATCAGGAATGATGAATCAGTAATCTGGAATGATGAATCAGGAATCAGGAATGATGAATCAGGAATGATGAATGATGAATCAGGAATGATGAATGATGAATCAGGAATCAGGAATCAGGAATGATGAATCAGGAATGATGAATCAGGAAAGAGAAATGATGAATCAGGAATCAGGAATCGTGAATCAGGAATCAGGAATGATGAGTCAGGAATCAGGAATGATGAATCAGGAATCAGGAATGATGAATCAGGAATCAGGAATGATGAATCAGGAATGATGAATCAGGAATCAGGAATCAGGAATCAGGAATCGGGAATGATGAATCAGGAATCAGGAATGATGAATCAGGAAAGAAGAATGATGAATCAGGAATCAGGAACCGTGAATCATGAATCAGGAATGATGAATCAGGAATCAGGAATGATGAATCAGGAATCAGGAATGATGAATCAGGAATGATGAATGATGAATCAGGAATCAGGAATCAGGAGTGATTAATCAGGAATGACGAATCAGGAATCAGGAATCAGGAGTGATGAATCAGGAATGATGAATGATGAATCAGGAATGATGAATGATGAATCAGGAATGATGAATCAGGAATCAGGAATGATGAATCAGGAATCAGGAATGATCAATCAGGAATGAGGAATGATCAATCAGGAATGAGGAATGATGAATCAGGAATCAGGAATGATGAATCAGGAAAGAAGAATGATGAATCAGGAATCAGGAATCGTGAATCATGAATCAGGAATGATGAATCAGGAATCAGGAATGATGAATCAGGAATCAGGAATGATGAATCAGGAATCATGAATGATGAATCAGGAATGATGAATCAGGAAAGAGGAATGATGAATCAGGAATCAGGAATCGTGAATCATGAATCAGGAATGATGAATCAGGAATCAGGAATGATGAATCAGGAATCAGGAATGATGAATCAGGAATCAGGAATCAGGAATGATGAATCAGGAATGATGAATCAGGAAACAGGAATGATGAATCAGGAATCAGGAATCGTGAATCATGAATCAGGAATGATGAATCAGGAATCAGGAATGATGAATCAGGAATCAGGAATGATGAATCAGGAATCAGGAATCAGGAATGATGAATCAGGAATGATGAATCAGGAAAGAGAAATGATGAATCAGGAATCAGGAATCGTGAATCATGAATCAGGAATGATGAATCAGGAATCAGGAATGATGAATCAGGAATCAGGAATGATGAATCAGGAATCAGGAATGATGAATCAGGAATCATGAATGATGAATCAGGAATCAGGAATCAGGAATCAGGAATGATGAATGATGAATCAGGAATCAGGAATGATGATTCAGGAATCAGGAATGATGAATCAGGAATTAGGAATCAGGAGTGATTAATCAGGAATCAGGAATGATGAATCAGGAATCAGGAATCGTGAATCAGGAATGATGAATCAGGAATCAGGAATGATGAATCAGGAATCAGGAATGATGAATCAGGAATCAGGAATGATGAATCAGGAATCATGAATGATGAATCAGGAATCAGGAATCAGGAATGATGAATCAGGAATGATGAATCAGGAATGATGAATGATGAATCAGGAATGATGAATCAGGAATGATGAATCAGGAATCAGGAATCAGGAATGATGAATCAGGAATCAGGAATCAGGAATGATGAATCAGGAATGATGAATGACGAATCAGGAATGATGAATGATGAATCAGGAATGATGAATGATGAGTCAGGAATCAGGAATGATGAATCAGGAATGATGAATCAGGAATCAGGAATCAGGAATGATGAATGATGAATCAGGAATCAGGAATCAGGAATGATGAATCAGGAATCAGGAGTGATTAATCAGGAATCAGGAATGATGAATCAGGAATCAGGAATGATCAATCAGGAATGAGGAATGATCGATCAGGAATGAGGAATGATCAATCAGGAATGAGGAATGATGAATCAGGAATGAGGATTGATGAATCAGGAATGAGGAATGATGAATCAGGAATCAGGAATGATGAATCAGGAATCAGGAATGATGAATCAGGAAAGAGGAATGATGAATCAGGAATCAGGAATCGTGAATCATGAATCAGGAATGATGAATCAGGAATCAGGAATGATGAATCAGGAATCAGGAATGATGAATCAGGAATCAGGAATGATGAATCAGGAATCATGAATGATGAATCAGGAATCAGGAATCAGGAATGATGAATCAGGAATCAGGAATGATGAATCAGGAATGATGAATGATGAATCAGGAATGATGAATGACGAATCAGGAAACAGGAATGGTGAATGGTGAGTCACGAATCAGGAATGATGAATCATGAATGATGAATCAGGAATCTGGAATGATGAATCAGGAATCAGGAAAGATGAATCAGGAATGATGAATCAGGAATGATGAATGATGAATCAGGAATGATGAATGATGAATCAGGAATGATGAATCAGGAATCAGGAATGATGAATCAGGAATCAGGAATGATCAATCAGGAATGAGGAATGATCAATCAGGAATGAGGAATGATGAATCAGGAATGAGGATTGATGAATCAGGAATTAGGAATGATGAATCAGGAATCAGGAATGATGAATCAGGAATGATGAATCAGGAATCAGGAATGATGAATCAGGAAAGAGGAATGATGAATCAGGAATCAGGAATCGTGAATCATGAATCAGGAATGATGAATCAGGAATCAGGAATGATGAATCAGGAATCAGGAATGATGAATCAGGAATCAGGAATGATGAATCAGGAATGATGAATGATGAGTCAGAAATCAGGAATGATGAATCAGGAATGATGAATCAGGAATCAGGAATGATGAATGATGAATCAGGAATCAGGAATGATGAATCAGGAATTAGGAATCAGGAGTGATTAATCAGGAATCAGGAATGATGAATCAGGAATCAGGAATGATGAATCAGGAATGAGGAATGATCAATCAGGAATGATGAATGATGAATCAGGAATCAGGAATGATGAATCAGGAATCAGGAATGATGAATCATGAATCAGGAGTGATTAATCAGGAATGAGGAATGATGAATCAGGAATGAGGAATGATGAATCAGGAATCAGGAATGATGAATCAGGAATGATGAATCAGGAATCAGGAATGATGAATCAGGAAAGAGGAATGATGAATCAGGAATCAGGAATGATGAATCAGGAATCAGGAATGATGAATCAGGAATCAGGAATGATGAATCAGGAATCAGGAATGATGAATCAGGAATCATGAATGATGAATCAGGAAAGAGGAATGATGAATCAGGAATCAGGAATCGTGAATCATGAATCAGGAATGATGAATCAGGAATGAGGATTGATGAATCAGGAATGAGGAATGATGAATCAGGAATCAGGAATGATGAATCAGGAATCAGGAATTATGAATCAGGAATGATGAGTCAGAAATCAGGAATGATGAATCAGGAATGATGAATCAGGAATCAGGAATGATGAATGATGAATCAGGAATGATGAATCAGGAATCAGGAATGATGAATCAGGAATGATGAATGATGAATCAGGAATGATGAATCAGGAAAGAGGTATGTTGAATCAGGAATCAGGAATGATGAATCAGGAATGATGAATCAGGAATCAGAAATGATGAATCAGGAATCAGGAATGATGAATCAGGAATCATGAATGATCAATCAGGAATCAGGAATGATGAATCAGGAATGATGAATCAGGAATCAGAAATGATGAATCAGGAATGATGAATGATGAATCAGGAATGATGAATCAGGAAAGAGGTATGATGAATCAGGAATCAGGAATGATGAATCAGGACTCAGGAATGATGAATCAGGAAAGAGGAATGATGAATCAGGAATCAGGAATCGTGAATCATGAATCAGGAATGATGAATCAGGAATCAGGAATCAGGAATGATGAATCAGGAATCAGGAATGATGAATCAGGAATTATGAATCAGGAATGATGAGTCAGAAATCAGGAATGATGAATCAGGAATGATGAATCAGGAATCAGGAATGATGAATCAGGAATCAGGAATCGTGAATCATGAATCAAGAATGATGAATCAGGATTGAGGATTGATGAATCAGGAATGAGGAATGATGAATCAGGAATCAGGAATGATGAATCAGGACTCAGGAATGATGAATCAGGAAAGAGGAATGATGAATCAAGAATCAGGAATCGTGAATCATGAATCAGGAATGATGAATCAGGAATCAGGAATGATGAATCAGGAATCAGGAATGATGAATCAGGAATCAGGAATTATGAATCAGGAATGATGAATGATGAGTCAGAAATCAGGAATGATGGATCAGGAATGATGAATCAGGAATCAGGAATGATGAATGATGAATCAGGAATGATGAATCAGGAATCAGGAATGATGAATCAGGAATGATGAATGATGAATCAGGAATGATGAATCAGGAAAGAGGTATGATGAATCAGGAATCAGGAATGATGAATCAGGAATGATGAATCAGGAATCAGAAATGATGAATCAGGAATGATGAATGATGAATCAGGAATGATGAATCAGGAAAGAGGTATGATGAATCAGGAATCAGGAATGATGAATCAGGAATCAGGAATGATGAATCAGGAAAGAGGAATGATGAATCAGGAATCAGGAATCGTGAATCATGAATCAGGAATGATGAATCAGGAATCAGGAATGATGAATCAGGAATGATGAATCAGGAAAGAGGTATGATGAATCAGGAATCAGGAATGATGAATCAGGAATGATGAATCAGGAATCAGGAATCTGGAATGATGAATCAGGAATCAGGAATCAGGAATGATGAATCAGGAATGATGAATGACGAATCAGAAATGATGAATGATGAATCAGGAATGATGAATGATGAATCAGGAATCAGGAATGATGAATCAGGAATAAGGAATGATGAATCAGGAATGATGAATGATGAATCAGGAATGATGAATCAGAAATCAGGAATCAGGAATGATGAATGATGAGTCAGGAATCAGGAATGATGAATCAGGAATGATGAATCAGGAATCTGGAATGATGAATCAGGAATCAGGAATGATGAATCAGGAATCAGGAATGATGAATCAGGAATCAGGAATTATGAATCAGGAATGATGAGTCAGAAATCAGGAATGATGAATCAGGAATGATGAATCAGGAATCAGGAATGATGAATGATGAATCAGGAATGATGAATCAGGAATCAGGAATGATGAATCAGGAATGATGAATGATGAATCAGGAATGATGAATCAGGAAAGAGGTATGTTGAATCAGGAATCAGGAATGATGAATCAGGAATGATGAATCAGGAATCAGAAATGATGAATCAGGAATCAGGAATGATGAATCAGGAATCATGAATGATCAATCAGGAATCAGGAATGATGAATCAGGAATGATGAATCAGGAATCAGAAATGATGAATCAGGAATGATGAATGATGAATCAGGAATGATGAATCAGGAAAGAGGTATGATGAATCAGGAATCAGGAATGATGAATCAGGACTCAGGAATGATGAATCAGGAAAGAGGAATGATGAATCAGGAATCAGGAATCGTGAATCATGAATCAGGAATGATGAATCAGGAATCAGGAATCAGGAATGATGAATCAGGAATCAGGAATGATGAATCAGGAATTATGAATCAGGAATGATGAGTCAGAAATCAGGAATGATGAATCAGGAATGATGAATCAGGAATCAGGAATGATGAATCAGGAATCAGGAATCGTGAATCATGAATCAAGAATGATGAATCAGGATTGAGGATTGATGAATCAGGAATGAGGAATGGTGAATCAGGAATCAGGAATGATGAATCAGGACTCAGGAATGATGAATCAGGAAAGAGGAATGATGAATCAAGAATCAGGAATCGTGAATCATGAATCAGGAATGATGAATCAGGAATCAGGAATGATGAATCAGGAATCAGGAATGATGAATCAGGAATCAGGAATTATGAATCAGGAATGATGAATGATGAGTCAGAAATCAGGAATGATGGATCAGGAATGATGAATCAGGAATCAGGAATGATGAATGATGAATCAGGAATGATGAATCAGGAATCAGGAATGATGAATCAGGAATGATGAATGATGAATCAGGAATGATGAATCAGGAAAGAGGTATGATGAATCAGGAATCAGGAATGATGAATCAGGAATGATGAATCAGGAATCAGAAATGATGAATCAGGAATGATGAATGATGAATCAGGAATGATGAATCAGGAAAGAGGTATGATGAATCAGGAATCAGGAATGATGAATCAGGAATCAGGAATGATGAATCAGGAAAGAGGAATGATGAATCAGGAATCAGGAATCGTGAATCATGAATCAGGAATGATGAATCAGGAATCAGGAATGATGAATCAGGAATGATGAATCAGGAAAGAGGTATGATGAATCAGGAATCAGGAATGATGAATCAGGAATGATGAATCAGGAATCAGGAATCTGGAATGATGAATCAGGAATCAGGAATCAGGAATGATGAATCAGGAATGATGAATGACGAATCAGAAATGATGAATGATGAATCAGGAATGATGAATGATGAATCAGGAATCAGGAATGATGAATCAGGAATAAGGAATGATGAATCAGGAATGATGAATGATGAATCAGGAATGATGAATCAGAAATCAGGAATCAGGAATGATGAATGATGAGTCAGGAATCAGGAATGATGAATCAGGAATGATGAATCAGGAATCTGGAATGATGAATCAGGAATCAGGAATGATGAATCAGCAATGATGAATGATGAATCAGGAATGATGAATGATGAATCAGGAATGATGAATCAGGAATCAGGAATCAGGAATGATGAATCAGGAATCAGGAATGATGAATCAGGAAAGAGGAATGATGAATCAGGAATCAGGAATCGTGAATCATGAATCAGGAATGATGAATCAGGAATCAGGAATGATGAATCAGGAATCAGGAATGATGAATCAGGAAACAGGAATGATGAATCAGGAATCAGGAATGATGAATCAGGAATCATGAATGATGAATCAGGAAAGAGGAATGATGAATCAGGAATCAGGAATCGTGAATCATGAATCAGGAATGATGAATCAGGAATGAGGATTGATGAATCAGGAATGAGGAATGATGAATCAGGAATCAGGAATGATGAATCAGGACTCAGGAATGATAAATCAGGAAAGAGGAATGATGAATCAGGAATCAGGAATCGTGAATCATGAATCAGGAATGATGAATCAGGAATCAGGAATGATGAATCAGGAATCAGGAATGATGAATCAGGAATCAGGAATTATGAATCAGGAATGATGAGTCAGAAATCAGGAATGATGAATCAGGAATGATGAATCAGGAATCAGGAATGATGAATGATGAATCAGGAATGATGAATCAGGAATCAGGAATGATGAATCAGGAATGATGAATGATGAATCAGGAATGATGAATCAGGAAAGAGGTATGTTGAATCAGGAATCAGGAATGATGAATCAGGAATGATGAATCAGGAATCAGAAATGATGAATCAGGAATGATGAATGATGAATCAGGAATGATGAATCAGGAAAGAGGTATGATGAATCAGGAATCAGGAATGATGAATCAGGAATCAGGAATGATGAATCAGGAAAGAGGAATGATGAATCAGGAATCAGGAATCGTGAATCATGAATCAGGAATGATGAATCAGGAATGAGGAATGATGAATCAGGAATGAGGAATGATGAATCAGGAATGAGGATTGATGAATCAGGAATGAGGAATGATGAATCAGGAATCAGGAATGATGAATCAGGAATCAGGAATGATGAATCAGGAATCAGGAATGATGAATCAGGAATCATGAATGATGAATCAGGAATCAGGAATGATGAATCAGGAATGATGAATCAGGAATCAGGAATGATGAATCAGGAATGATGAATGATGAATCAGGAATGATGAATCAGGAATGATGAATCAGGAATCAGGAATCAGGAATGATGAATCAGGAATCAGGAATCAGGAATGATGAATCAGGAATGATGAATGACGAATCAGAAATGATGAATGATGAATCAGGAATGATGAATGATGAATCAGGAATCAGGAATGATGAATCAGGAATAAGGAATGATGAATCAGGAATGATGAATGATGAATCAGGAATGATGAATCAGGAATCAGGAATCAGGAATGATGAATGATGAGTCAGGAATCAGGAATGATGAATCAGGAATGATGAATCAGGAATCTGGAATGATGAATCAGGAATCAGGAATGATGAATGATGAATCAGGAATGATGAATGATGAATGAGGAATGATGAATCAGGAATCAGGAATCAGGAATGATGAATCAGGAATGATGAATCAGGAAAGAGAAATGATGAATCAGGAATCAGGAATCGTGAATCATGAATCAGGAATGATGAGTCAGGAATCAGGAATGATGAATCAGGAATCAGGAATGATGAATCAGGAATCAGGAATGATGAATCATGAATGATGAATCAGGAATCAGGAATCAGGAATGATGAATCAGGAATGATGAGTCAGGAATCAGGAATGATGAATCAGGAATGATGAATGATGAATCAGGAATCAGGAATGATGAATCAGGAATGATGAATCATGAATCATGAATCAGGTATGATGAGTCAGGAATCAGGAATGATGAATCAGGAATCAGGAATGATGAATGATGAATCAGGAATCAGGAATGATGAATCAGGAATGATGAATCAGGAATCAGGAATGATGAATCAGGAATCAGGAATGATGAATCAGGAAAGAGGAATGATGAATCAGGAATCAGGAATCGTGAATCATGAATCAGGAATGATGAATCAGGAATGAGGAATGATGAATCAGGAATGATGAATGATGAATCAGGAATGATGAATCAGGAATGATGAATCAGGAATCAGGAATCAGGAATGATGAATCAGGAATCAGGAATCAGGAATGATGAATCAGGAATGATGAATGACGAATCAGGAATGATGAATGATGAATCAGGAATGATGAATGATGAGTCAGGAATCAGGAATGATGAATCAGGAATGATGAATCAGGAATCAGGAATCAGGAATGATGAATGATGAATCAGGAATCAGGAATCAGGAATGATGAATCAGGAATCAGGAGTGATTAATCAGGAATCAGGAATGATGAATCAGGAATCAGGAATGATCAATCAGGAATGAGGAATGATCGATCAGGAATGAGGAATGATCAATCAGGAATGAGGAATGATGAATCAGGAATGAGGATTGATGAATCAGGAATGAGGAATGATGAATCAGGAATCAGGAATGATGAATCAGGAATCAGGAATGATGAATCAGGAAAGAGGAATGATGAATCAGGAATCAGGAATCGTGAATCATGAATCAGGAATGATGAATCAGGAATCAGGAATGATGAATCAGGAATCAGGAATGATGAATCAGGAATCAGGAATGATGAATCAGGAATCATGAATGATGAATCAGGAATCAGGAATCAGGAATGATGAATCAGGAATCAGGAATGATGAATCAGGAATGATGAATGATGAATCAGGAATGATGAATGACGAATCAGGAAACAGGAATGGTGAATGGTGAGTCACGAATCAGGAATGATGAATCATGAATGATGAATCAGGAATCTGGAATGATGAATCAGGAATCAGGAAAGATGAATCAGGAATGATGAATCAGGAATGATGAATGATGAATCAGGAATGATGAATGATGAATCAGGAATGATGAATCAGGAATCAGGAATGATGAATCAGGAATCAGGAATGATCAATCAGGAATGAGGAATGATCAATCAGGAATGAGGAATGATGAATCAGGAATGAGGATTGATGAATCAGGAATTAGGAATGATGAATCAGGAATCAGGAATGATGAATCAGGAATGATGAATCAGGAATCAGGAATGATGAATCAGGAAAGAGGAATGATGAATCAGGAATCAGGAATCGTGAATCATGAATCAGGAATGATGAATCAGGAATCAGGAATGATGAATCAGGAATCAGGAATGATGAATCAGGAATCAGGAATGATGAATCAGGAATGATGAATGATGAGTCAGAAATCAGGAATGATGAATCAGGAATGATGAATCAGGAATCAGGAATGATGAATGATGAATCAGGAATCAGGAATGATGAATCAGGAATTAGGAATCAGGAGTGATTAATCAGGAATCAGGAATGATGAATCAGGAATCAGGAATGATGAATCAGGAATGAGGAATGATCAATCAGGAATGATGAATGATGAATCAGGAATCAGGAATGATGAATCAGGAATCAGGAATGATGAATCATGAATCAGGAGTGATTAATCAGGAATGAGGAATGATGAATCAGGAATGAGGAATGATGAATCAGGAATCAGGAATGATGAATCAGGAATGATGAATCAGGAATCAGGAATGATGAATCAGGAAAGAGGAATGATGAATCAGGAATCAGGAATGATGAATCAGGAATCAGGAATGATGAATCAGGAATCAGGAATGATGAATCAGGAATCAGGAATGATGAATCAGGAATCATGAATGATGAATCAGGAAAGAGGAATGATGAATCAGGAATCAGGAATCGTGAATCATGAATCAGGAATGATGAATCAGGAATGAGGATTGATGAATCAGGAATGAGGAATGATGAATCAGGAATCAGGAATGATGAATCAGGAATCAGGAATTATGAATCAGGAATGATGAGTCAGAAATCAGGAATGATGAATCAGGAATGATGAATCAGGAATCAGGAATGATGAATGATGAATCAGGAATGATGAATCAGGAATCAGGAATGATGAATCAGGAATGATGAATGATGAATCAGGAATGATGAATCAGGAAAGAGGTATGTTGAATCAGGAATCAGGAATGATGAATCAGGAATGATGAATCAGGAATCAGAAATGATGAATCAGGAATCAGGAATGATGAATCAGGAATCATGAATGATCAATCAGGAATCAGGAATGATGAATCAGGAATGATGAATCAGGAATCAGAAATGATGAATCAGGAATGATGAATGATGAATCAGGAATGATGAATCAGGAAAGAGGTATGATGAATCAGGAATCAGGAATGATGAATCAGGACTCAGGAATGATGAATCAGGAAAGAGGAATGATGAATCAGGAATCAGGAATCGTGAATCATGAATCAGGAATGATGAATCAGGAATCAGGAATCAGGAATGATGAATCAGGAATCAGGAATGATGAATCAGGAATTATGAATCAGGAATGATGAGTCAGAAATCAGGAATGATGAATCAGGAATGATGAATCAGGAATCAGGAATGATGAATCAGGAATCAGGAATCGTGAATCATGAATCAAGAATGATGAATCAGGATTGAGGATTGATGAATCAGGAATGAGGAATGATGAATCAGGAATCAGGAATGATGAATCAGGACTCAGGAATGATGAATCAGGAAAGAGGAATGATGAATCAAGAATCAGGAATCGTGAATCATGAATCAGGAATGATGAATCAGGAATCAGGAATGATGAATCAGGAATCAGGAATGATGAATCAGGAATCAGGAATTATGAATCAGGAATGATGAATGATGAGTCAGAAATCAGGAATGATGGATCAGGAATGATGAATCAGGAATCAGGAATGATGAATGATGAATCAGGAATGATGAATCAGGAATCAGGAATGATGAATCAGGAATGATGAATGATGAATCAGGAATGATGAATCAGGAAAGAGGTATGATGAATCAGGAATCAGGAATGATGAATCAGGAATGATGAATCAGGAATCAGAAATGATGAATCAGGAATGATGAATGATGAATCAGGAATGATGAATCAGGAAAGAGGTATGATGAATCAGGAATCAGGAATGATGAATCAGGAATCAGGAATGATGAATCAGGAAAGAGGAATGATGAATCAGGAATCAGGAATCGTGAATCATGAATCAGGAATGATGAATCAGGAATCAGGAATGATGAATCAGGAATGATGAATCAGGAAAGAGGTATGATGAATCAGGAATCAGGAATGATGAATCAGGAATGATGAATCAGGAATCAGGAATCTGGAATGATGAATCAGGAATCAGGAATCAGGAATGATGAATCAGGAATGATGAATGACGAATCAGAAATGATGAATGATGAATCAGGAATGATGAATGATGAATCAGGAATCAGGAATGATGAATCAGGAATAAGGAATGATGAATCAGGAATGATGAATGATGAATCAGGAATGATGAATCAGAAATCAGGAATCAGGAATGATGAATGATGAGTCAGGAATCAGGAATGATGAATCAGGAATGATGAATCAGGAATCTGGAATGATGAATCAGGAATCAGGAATGATGAATCAGGAATCAGGAATGATGAATCAGGAATCAGGAATTATGAATCAGGAATGATGAGTCAGAAATCAGGAATGATGAATCAGGAATGATGAATCAGGAATCAGGAATGATGAATGATGAATCAGGAATGATGAATCAGGAATCAGGAATGATGAATCAGGAATGATGAATGATGAATCAGGAATGATGAATCAGGAAAGAGGTATGTTGAATCAGGAATCAGGAATGATGAATCAGGAATGATGAATCAGGAATCAGAAATGATGAATCAGGAATCAGGAATGATGAATCAGGAATCATGAATGATCAATCAGGAATCAGGAATGATGAATCAGGAATGATGAATCAGGAATCAGAAATGATGAATCAGGAATGATGAATGATGAATCAGGAATGATGAATCAGGAAAGAGGT
>JAOWCC010001137.1:0-42403 GCA_030867875.1 Actinernus sp. WN-2022 | reverse complement strand
CAGGAAATGATCAATCAGGAATGGATGAATCAGGAATGAGGAATGATGAATGAATCAGGAATCAGGAATGATGAATCAGGAATGATGAATCAGGAATCAGGAATGATGAATCAGGAATGATGAATCAGGAATCAGGAATGATGAATGATGAATCAGGAATCAGGAATGATGAATCACGAATCAGGAATGATGAATCAGGAATGATGAATGATGAATCAGGAATGATGAATCAGGAATGATGAATCAGGAATCAGGAATGATGAATCACGAATCAGGAATGATGAATGATGAATCAGGAATCAGGAATGATGAATCAGGAATCAGGAATGATGAATCAGGAATCAGGAATGATGAATCAGGAATCAGGAATGGTGAATCAGGAATGGTGAATCAGGAATGGTGAATCAGGAATGGTGAATCTGGAATCAGAAATGATGAATCAGGAATCAGGAATGATGAATCAGGAATCAGGAATGATGAATCAGGAATCAGGAATGATGAATGATGAATCAGGAATCAGGAATGATGAATCTCGAATCAGGAATGATGAATCAGGAATGATGAATGAGGAATGATGAATCAGGAATCAGGAATGATGAATCAGGAATGATGAATGATGAATCAGGAATGATGAATCAGGAATGATGAATCAGGAATCAGGAATGATGAATCACGAATCAGGAATAATGAATGATGAATCAGGAATCAGGAATGATGAATCAGGAATCAGGAATGATGACTCAGGAATCAGGAATGGTGAATCAGGAATGGTGAATCAGGAATGAGGAATGATGAATCAGGAATCAGGAATGATGAATCAGGAATCAAGAATGATGAATCAGGAATCAGGAATGATGAATCAGGAATCAGGAATGATGAATCAGGAATCAGGAATGGTGAATCAGGAATGGTGAATCAGGAATGGTGAATCAGGGAATCAGGAATGATGAATCAGGAATCAGGAATGATGAATCAGGAATCAGGAATGATGAATCAGGAATCAGGAATGATGAATCAGGAATCAGGAATGATGAATCAGGAATCAGGAATGATCAATCAGGAATCAGGAATGATGAATCAGGAATCAGGAATGATCAATCGGGAATCAGGAATGATGAATCAGGAATCAGGAATGATCAATCAGGAATGATGAATCAGGAATGAGGAATGATGAATGAATAATCAGGAATCAGGAATGATGAATCAGGAATGATGAATCAGGAATCAGGAATGATGAATCAGGATTGATGAATCAGGAATCAGGAATGATGAATGATGAATCAGGAATCAGGAATGATGAATCACGAATCAGGAATGATGAATCAGGAATGATGAATGATGAATCAGGAATGATGAATCAGGAATGATGAATCAGGAATCAGGAATGATGAATCAGGAATCAGGAATGATGAATGATGAATCAGGAATCAGGAATGATGAATCAGGAATCAGGAATGATGAATCAGGAATCAGGAATGGTGAATCAGGAATGGTGAATCAGGAATGGTGAATCAGGAATGGTGAATCTGGAATCAGAAATGATGAATCAGGAATCAGGAATGATGAATCAGGAATCAGGAATGATGAATCAGGAATCAGGAATGATGAATGATGAATCAGGAATCAGGAATGATGAATCTCGAATCAGGAATGATGAATCAGGAATGATGAATGATGAATCAGGAATGATGAATCAGGAATCAGGAATGATGAATCACGAATCAGGAATGATGAATCAGGAATCAGGAATGATGAATCAGGAATCAGGAATGGTGAATCAGGAATCAGGAATGATGAATCAGGAATCAGGAATGATGAATCAGGAATCAGGAATGATGAATCAGGAATCAGGAATGATGAATCTCGAATCAGGAATGATGAATCTCGAATCAGGAATGATGAATCAGGAATGATGAATGATGAATCAGGAATGATGAATCAGGAATCAGGAATGATGAATCACGAATCAGGAATGATGAATCAGGAATCAGGAATGGTGAATCAGGAATCAGGAATGGTGAATCAGGAATCAGGAATGATGAATCAGGAATCTGGAATGATGAATCAGGAATCAGGAATGATGAATCAGGAATCAGGAATGATGAATCAGGAATCAGGAATGATGAATCAGGAATCAGGAATGGTGAATCAGGAATCAGGAATGATGAATCAGGAATCAGGAATGATGAATCAGGAATCAGGAATGATGAATCAGGAATCAGGAATGATGAATCAGGAATCAGGAATGATGAATCAGGAATCAGGAATGATGAATCAGGAATCAGGAATGATGAATCAGGAATCAGGAATGATGAATCAGGAATCAGGAATGATGAATCAGGAATCAGGAATGGTGAATCAGGAATGGTGAATCAGGAATGGTGAATCAGGAATAGTGAATCTGGAATCAGAAATGATGAATCAGGAATCAGGAATGATGAATCAGGAATCAGGAATGATGAATCAGGAATCAGGAATGATGAATGATGAATCAGGAATCAGGAATGATGAATCTCGAATCAGGAATGATGAATCAGGAATGATGAATGAGGAATGATGAATCAGGAATCAGGAATGATGAATCAGGAATGATGAATGATGAATCAGGAATGATGAATCAGGAATGATGAATCAGGAATCAGGAATGATGAATCACGAATCAGGAATAATGAATGATGAATCAGGAATCAGGAATGATGAATCAGGAATCAGGAATGATGACTCAGGAATCAGGAATGGTGAATCAGGAATGGTGAATCAGGAATGAGGAATGATGAATCAGGAATCAGGAATGATGAATCAGGAATCAAGAATGATGAATCAGGAATCAGGAATGATGAATCAGGAATCAGGAATGATGAATCAGGAATCAGGAATGGTGAATCAGGAATGGTGAATCAGGAATGGTGAATCAGGAATCAGGAATGATGAATCAGGAATCAGGAATGATGAATCAGGAATCAGGAATGATGAATCAGGAATCAGGAATGATGAATCAGGAATCAGGAATGATGAATCAGGAATCAGGAATGATCAATCAGGAATCAGGAATGATGAATCAGGAATCAGGAATGATCAATCGGGAATCAGGAATGATGAATCAGGAATCAGGAATGATCAATCAGGAATGATGAATCAGAATGAGGAATGATGAATGAATAATCAGGAATCAGGAATGATGAATCAGGAATGATGAATCAGGAATCAGGAATGATGAATCAGGAATGATGAATCAGGAATCAGGAATGATGAATGATGAATCAGGAATCAGGAATGATGAATCACGAATCAGGAATGATGAATCAGGAATGATGAATGATGAATCAGGAATGATGAATCAGGAATGATGAATCAGGAATCAGGAATGATGAATCAAGAATCAGGAATGATGAATGATGAATCAGGAATCAGGAATGATGAATCAGGAATCAGGAATGATGAATCAGGAATCAGGAATGATGAATGATGAATCAGGAATCAGGAATGATGAATCTCGAATCAGGAATGATGAATCAGGAATGATGAATGATGAATCAGGAATGATGAATCAGGAATCAGGAATGATGAATCACGAATCAGGAATGATGAATCAGGAATCAGGAATGATGAATCAGGAATCAGGAATGGTGAATCAGGAATCAGGAATGATGAATCAGGAATCAGGAATGATGAATCAGGAATCAGGAATGATGAATCAGGAATCAGGAATGATGAATCAGGAATCAGGAATGATGAATCAGGAATCAGGAATGGTGAATCAGGAATCAGGAATGATGAATCAGGAATCAGAATGATGAATCAGGAATCAGGAATGATGAATCAGGAATCAGGAATGATGAATCAGGAATCAGGAATGATGAATCAGGAATCAGGAATGATGAATCAGGAATCAGGAATGATGAATCGGGACTCAGGAATGATGAATCAGGAATCAGGAATGATCAATCAGGAATCAGGAATGATCAATCGGAATCAGGAATGATGAATCAGGAATCAGGAATGATCAATCAGGAATGATGAATCAGAATCAGGAATGATGAATGATGAATCAGGAATCAGGAATGATGAATCAGAATCAGGAATGATGAATGATGAATCAGGAATCAGGAATGATGAATCAGGAATGATAGAATCAGGAATCAGGAATGATGAATGATGAATCAGGAATGAGGAATGATGAATCTCGAATCAGGAATGATGAATCAGGAATGATGAATGATGAATCAGGAATGATGAATCAGGAATCAGGAATGATGAATCAGGAATCAGGAATGATGAATGATGAATCAGGAATCAGGAATGATGAATCAGGAATCAGGAATGATGAATCAGGAATCAGGAATGGTGAATCAGGAATCAGGAATCAGGAATGATGAATCAGGAATCAGGAATGATGAATCAGGAATCAGGAATGATGAATCAGGAATCAGGAATGATGAATCAGGAATCAGGAATGATGAATCAGGAATCAGGAATGATGAATCAGGAATCAGGAATGATGAATCAGGAATCAGGAATGATGAATCAGAATGATGAATCAGGAATCAGGAATGTTCAATCAGGAATCAGGAATGATCAATCAGGAATCAGGAATGATGAATCAGGAATCAGGAATGATGAATCAGGAATGATGAATCAGGAATGAGGAATGATGAATGAATAATCAGGAATCAGAATGATGAATCAGGAATGATGAATCAAGAATCAGGAATGATGAATCAGGAATGATGAATCAGCAATCAGGAATGATGAATGATGAATCAGGAATCAGGAATGATGAATCACGAATCAGGAATGATGAATCAGGAATGATGAATGATGAATCAGGAATGATGAATCAGGAATGATGAATCAGGAATCAGGAATGATGAATCACGAATCAGAATGATGAATGATGAATCAGGAATCAGGAATGATGAATCAGGAATCAGGAATGATGAATCAGGAATCAGGAATGGTGAATCAGGAATGGTGAATCAGGAATGGTGAATCAGGAATCAGGAATGATGAATCAGGAATCAGGAATGATGAATCAGGAATCAGGAATGATGAATCAGGAATCAGGAATGATCAATCAGGAATCAGGAATGATCAATCAGGAATCAGGAATGATGAATCAGGAATCAGGAATGATCAATCGGGAATCAGGAATGATGAATCAGGAATCAGGAATGATCAATCAGGAATGATGAATCAGGAATGAGGAATGATGAATGAATAATCAGGAATCAGGAATGATGAATCAGGAATGATGAATCAGGAATCAGGAATGATGAATCAGGAATGATGAATCAGGAATCAGGAATGATGAATGATGAATCAGGAATCAGGAATGATGAATCACGAATCAGGAATGATGAATCAGGAATGATGAATGATGAATCAGGAATGATGAATCAGGAATGATGAATCAGGAATCAGGAATGATGAATCACGAATCAGGAATGATGAATGATGAATCAGGAATCAGGAATGATGAATCAGGAATCAGGAATGATGAATCAGGAATCAGGAATGATGAATCAGGAATCAGGAATGGTGAATCAGGAATGGTGAATCAGGAATGGTGAATCAGGAATGGTGAATCTGGAATCAGAAATGATGAATCAGGAATCAGGAATGATGAATCAGGAATCAGGAATGATGAATCAGGAATCAGGAATGATGAATGATGAATCAGGAATCAGGAATGATGAATCTCGAATCAGGAATGATGAATCAGGAATGATGAATGAGGAATGATGAATCAGGAATCAGGAATGATGAATCAGGAATGATGAATGATGAATCAGGAATGATGAATCAGGAATGATGAATCAGGAATCAGGAATGATGAATCACGAATCAGGAATAATGAATGATGAATCAGGAATCAGGAATGATGAATCAGGAATCAGGAATGATGACTCAGGAATCAGGAATGGTGAATCAGGAATGGTGAATCAGGAATGAGGAATGATGAATCAGGAATCAGGAATGATGAATCAGGAATCAAGAATGATGAATCAGGAATCAGGAATGATGAATCAGGAATCAGGAATGATGAATCAGGAATCAGGAATGGTGAATCAGGAATGGTGAATCAGGAATGGTGAATCAGGAATCAGGAATGATGAATCAGGAATCAGGAATGATGAATCAGGAATCAGGAATGATGAATCAGGAATCAGGAATGATGAATCAGGAATCAGGAATGATCAATCAGGAATCAGGAATGATCAATCAGGAATCAGGAATGATGAATCAGGAATCAGGAATGATCAATCGGGAATCAGGAATGATGAATCAGGAATCAGGAATGATCAATCAGGAATGATGAATCAGGAATGAGGAATGATGAATGAATAATCAGGAATCAGGAATGATGAATCAGGAATGATGAATCAGGAATCAGGAATGATGAATCAGGATTGATGAATCAGGAATCAGGAATGATGAATGATGAATCAGGAATCAGGAATGATGAATCACGAATCAGGAATGATGAATCAGGAATGATGAATGATGAATCAGGAATGATGAATCAGGAATGATGAATCAGGAATCAGGAATGATGAATCAGGAATCAGGAATGATGAATGATGAATCAGGAATCAGGAATGATGAATCAGGAATCAGGAATGATGAATCAGGAATCAGGAATGGTGAATCAGGAATGGTGAATCAGGAATGGTGAATCAGGAATGGTGAATCTGGAATCAGAAATGATGAATCAGGAATCAGGAATGATGAATCAGGAATCAGGAATGATGAATCAGGAATCAGGAATGATGAATGATGAATCAGGAATCAGGAATGATGAATCTCGAATCAGGAATGATGAATCAGGAATGATGAATGATGAATCAGGAATGATGAATCAGGAATCAGGAATGATGAATCACGAATCAGGAATGATGAATCAGGAATCAGGAATGATGAATCAGGAATCAGGAATGGTGAATCAGGAATCAGGAATGATGAATCAGGAATCAGGAATGATGAATCAGGAATCAGGAATGATGAATCAGGAATCAGGAATGATGAATCTCGAATCAGGAATGATGAATCTCGAATCAGGAATGATGAATCAGGAATGATGAATGATGAATCAGGAATGATGAATCAGGAATCAGGAATGATGAATCACGAATCAGGAATGATGAATCAGGAATCAGGAATGGTGAATCAGGAATCAGGAATGGTGAATCAGGAATCAGGAATGATGAATCAGGAATCAGGAATGATGAATCAGGAATCAGGAATGATGAATCAGGAATCAGGAATGATGAATCAGGAATCAGGAATGATGAATCAGGAATCAGGAATGGTGAATCAGGAATCAGGAATGATGAATCAGGAATCAGGAATGATGAATCAGGAATCAGGAATGATGAATCAGGAATCAGGAATGATGAATCAGGAATCAGGAATGATGAATCAGGAATCAGGAATGATGAATCAGGAATCAGGAATGATGAATCAGGAATCAGGAATGATGAATCAGGAATCAGGAATGATGAATCAGGAATCAGGAATGGTGAATCAGGAATGGTGAATCAGGAATGGTGAATCAGGAATAGTGAATCTGGAATCAGAAATGATGAATCAGGAATCAGGAATGATGAATCAGGAATCAGGAATGATGAATCAGGAATCAGGAATGATGAATGATGAATCAGGAATCAGGAATGATGAATCTCGAATCAGGAATGATGAATCAGGAATGATGAATGAGGAATGATGAATCAGGAATCAGGAATGATGAATCAGGAATGATGAATGATGAATCAGGAATGATGAATCAGGAATGATGAATCAGGAATCAGGAATGATGAATCACGAATCAGGAATAATGAATGATGAATCAGGAATCAGGAATGATGAATCAGGAATCAGGAATGATGACTCAGGAATCAGGAATGGTGAATCAGGAATGGTGAATCAGGAATGAGGAATGATGAATCAGGAATCAGGAATGATGAATCAGGAATCAGGAATGATGAATCAGGAATCAGGAATGATGAATCAGGAATCAGGAATGATGAATCAGGAATCAGGAATGATCAATCAGGAATCAGGAATGATGAATCAGGAATCAGGAATGATCAATCGGGAATCAGGAATGATGAATCAGGAATCAGGAATGATCAATCAGGAATGATGAATCAGGAATGAGGAATGATGAATGAATAATCAGGAATCAGGAATGATGAATCAGGAATGATGAATCAGGAATCAGGAATGATGAATCAGGAATGATGAATCAGGAATCAGGAATGATGAATGATGAATCAGGAATCAGGAATGATGAATCACGAATCAGGAATGATGAATCAGGAATGATGAATGATGAATCAGGAATGATGAATCAGGAATGATGAATCAGGAATCAGGAATGATGAATCAAGAATCAGGAATGATGAATGATGAATCAGGAATCAGGAATGATGAATCAGGAATCAGGAATGATGAATCAGGAATCAGGAATGATGAATGATGAATCAGGAATCAGGAATGATGAATCTCGAATCAGGAATGATGAATCAGGAATGATGAATGATGAATCAGGAATGATGAATCAGGAATCAGGAATGATGAATCACGAATCAGGAATGATGAATCAGGAATCAGGAATGATGAATCAGGAATCAGGAATGGTGAATCAGGAATCAGGAATGATGAATCAGGAATCAGGAATGATGAATCAGGAATCAGGAATGATGAATCAGGAATCAGGAATGATGAATCAGGAATCAGGAATGATGAATCAGGAATCAGGAATGATGAATCAGGAATGATAAATCAGGAATCAGGAATGATGAATCACGAATCAGGAATGATGAATCAGGAATGATGAATGATGAATCAGGAATGATGAATCAGGAATGATGAATCAGGAATCAGGAATGATGAATCAAGAATCAGGAATGATGAATGATGAATCAGGAATCAGGAATGATGAATCAGGAATCAGGAATGATGAATCAGGAATCAGGAATGATGAATGATGAATCAGGAATCAGGAATGATGAATCTCGAATCAGGAATGATGAATCAGGAATGATGAATGATGAATCAGGAATGATGAATCAGGAATCAGGAATGATGAATCACGAATCAGGAATGATGAATCAGGAATCAGGAATGATGAATCAGGAATCAGGAATGGTGAATCAGGAATCAGGAATGATGAATCAGGAATCAGGAATGATGAATCAGGAATCAGGAATGATGAATCAGGAATCAGGAATGATGAATCAGGAATCAGGAATGATGAATCAGGAATCAGGAATGGTGAATCAGGAATCAGGAATGATGAATCAGGAATCAGGAATGATGAATCAGGAATCAGGAATGATGAATCAGGAATCAGGAATGATGAATCAGGAATCAGGAATGATGAATCAGGAATCAGGAATGATGAATCAGGAATCAGGAATGATGAATCGGGAATCAGGAATGATGAATCAGGAATCAGGAATGATCAATCAGGAATGAGGAATGATCAATCGGGAATCAGGAATGATCAATCAGGAATCAGGAATGATCAATCAGGAATGATGAATCAGGAATGAGGAATGATGAATGAATAATCAGGAATCAGGAATGATGAATCAGGAATCAGGAATGATGAATGATGAATCAGGAATCAGGAATGATGAATCAGGAATCAGGAATGATGAATGATGAATCAGGAATCAGGAATGATGAATCAGGAATCAGGAATGATCAATCAGGAATCAGGAATCAGGAATGATGAATCAGGAATCAGGAATGATCAATCGGGAATCAGGAATGATGAATCAGGAATCAGGAATGATCAATCAGGAATGATGAATCAGGAATCAGGAATGATGAATGATGAATCAGGAATCAGGAATGATGAATCAGGAATCAGGAATGATGAATGATGAATCAGGAATCAGGAATGATGAATCAGGAATGATGAATCAGGAATCAGGAATGATGAATGATGAATCAGGAATGAGGAATGATGAATCTCGAATCAGGAATGATGAATCAGGAATGATGAATGATGAATCAGGAATGATGAATCAGGAATCAGGAATGATGAATCAGGAATCAGGAATGATGAATGATGAATCAGGAATCAGGAATGATGAATCAGGAATCAGGAATGATGAATCAGGAATCAGGAATGGTGAATCAGGAATCAGGAATCAGGAATGATGAATCAGGAATCAGGAATGATGAATCAGGAATCAGGAATGATGAATCAGGAATCAGGAATGATGAATCAGGAATCAGGAATGATGAATCAGGAATCAGGAATGATGAATCAGGAATCAGGAATGATGAATCAGGAATCAGGAATGATGAATCAGGAATGATGAATCAGGAATCAGGAATGTTCAATCAGGAATCAGGAATGATCAATCAGGAATCAGGAATGATGAATCAGGAATCAGGAATGATGAATCAGGAATGATGAATCAGGAATGAGGAATGATGAATGAATAATCAGGAATCAGGAATGATGAATCAGGAATGATGAATCAAGAATCAGGAATGATGAATCAGGAATGATGAATCAGCAATCAGGAATGATGAATGATGAATCAGGAATCAGGAATGATGAATCACGAATCAGGAATGATGAATCAGGAATGATGAATGATGAATCAGGAATGACGAATCAGGAATGATGAATCAGGAATCAGGAATGATGAATCACGAATCAGGAATGATGAATGATGAATCAGGAATCAGGAATGATGAATCAGGAATCAGGAATGATGAATCAGGAATCAGGAATGGTGAATCAGGAATGGTGAATCAGGAATGGTGAATCAGGAATCAGGAATGATGAATCAGGAATCAGGAATGATGAATCAGGAATCAGGAATGATGAATCAGGAATCAGGAATGATGAATCAGGAATCAGGAATGATCAATCAGGAATCAGGAATGATGAATCAGGAATCAGGAATGATCAATCGGGAATCAGGAATGATGAATCAGGAATCAGGAATGATCAATCAGGAATGATGAATCAGGAATGAGGAATGATGAATGAATAATCAGGAATCAGGAATGATGAATCAGGAATGATGAATCAGGAATCAGGAATGAATCAGGAATGATGAATCAGGAATCAGGAATGATGAATGATGAATCAGGAATCAGGAATGATGAATCACGAATCAGGAATGATGAATCAGGAATGATGAATGATGAATCAGGAATGATGAATCAGGAATGATGAATCAGGAATCAGGAATGATGAATCACGAATCAGGAATGATGAATGATGAATCAGGAATCAGGAATGATGAATCAGGAATCAGGAATGATGAATCAGGAATCAGGAATGATGAATCAGGAATCAGGAATGGTGAATCAGGAATGGTGAATCAGGAATGGTGAATCAGGAATGGTGAATCTGGAATCAGAAATGATGAATCAGGAATCAGGAATGATGAATCAGGAATCAGGAATGATGAATCAGGAATCAGGAATGATGAATGATGAATCAGGAATCAGGAATGATGAAGCTCGAATCAGGAATGATGAATCAGGAATGATGAATGAGGAATGATGAATCAGGAATCAGGAATGATGAATCAGGAATGATGAATGATGAATCAGGAATGATGAATCAGGAATGATGAATCAGGAATCAGGAATGATGAATCACGAATCAGGAATAATGAATGATGAATCAGGAATCAGGAATGATGAATCAGGAATCAGGAATGATGACTCAGGAATCAGGAATGGTGAATCAGGAATGGTGAATCAGGAATGAGGAATGATGAATCAGGAATCAGGAATGATGAATCAGGAATCAAGAATGATGAATCAGGAATCAGGAATGATGAATCAGGAATCAGGAATGATGAATCAGGAATCAGGAATGATGAATCAGGAATCAGGAATGATGAATCAGGAATCAGGAATGATGAATCAGGAATCAGGAATGATCAATCAGGAATCAGGAATGATCAATCAGGAATCAGGAATGATGAATCAGGAATCAGGAATGATCAATCGGGAATCAGGAATGATGAATCAGGAATCAGGAATGATCAATCAGGAATGATGAATCAGGAATGATGAATCAGGAATCAGGAATGATGAATCAGGAATCAGGAATGATGAATGATGAATCAGGAATCAGGAATGATGAATCAGGAATCAGGAATGATGAATCAGGAATCAGGAATGGTGAATCAGGAATGGTGAATCAGGAATGGTGAATCAGGAATGGTGAATCTGGAATCAGAAATGATGAATCAGGAATCAGGAATGATGAATCAGGAATCAGGAATGATGAATCAGGAATCAGGAATGATGAATGATGAATCAGGAATCAGGAATGATGAATCTCGAATCAGGAATGATGAATCAGGAATGATGAATGATGAATCAGGAATGATGAATCAGGAATCAGGAATGATGAATCACGAATCAGGAATGATGAATCAGGAATCAGGAATGATGAATCAGGAATCAGGAATGGTGAATCAGGAATCAGGAATGATGAATCAGGAATCAGGAATGATGAATCAGGAATCAGGAATGATGAATCAGGAATCAGGAATGATGAATCAGGAATCAGGAATGATGAATCAGGAATCAGGAATGGTGAATCAGGAATCAGGAATGATGAATCAGGAATCAGGAATGATGAATCAGGAATCAGGAATGATGAATCAGGAATCAGGAATGATGAATCAGGAATCAGGAATGATGAATCAGGAATCAGGAATGATGAATCAGGAATCAGGAATGATGAATCAGGAATCAGGAATGATGAATCAGGAATCAGGAATGATGAATCAGGAATCAGGAATGATGAATCAGGAATCAGGAATGGTGAATCAGGAATGGTGAATCAGGAATGGTGAATCAGGAATAGTGAATCTGGAATCAGAAATGATGAATCAGGAATCAGGAATGATGAATCAGGAATCAGGAATGATGAATCAGGAATCAGGAATGATGAATGATGAATCAGGAATCAGGAATGATGAATCTCGAATCAGGAATGATGAATCAGGAATGATGAATGAGGAATGATGAATCAGGAATCAGGAATGATGAATCAGGAATGATGAATGATGAATCAGGAATGATGAATCAGGAATGATGAATCAGGAATCAGGAATGATGAATCACGAATCAGGAATAATGAATGATGAATCAGGAATCAGGAATGATGAATCAGGAATCAGGAATGATGACTCAGGAATCAGGAATGGTGAATCAGGAATGGTGAATCAGGAATGAGGAATGATGAATCAGGAATCAGGAATGATGAATCAGGAATCAAGAATGATGAATCAGGAATCAGGAATGATGAATCAGGAATCAGGAATGATGAATCAGGAATCAGGAATGGTGAATCAGGAATGGTGAATCAGGAATGGTGAATCAGGAATCAGGAATGATGAATCAGGAATCAGGAATGATGAATCAGGAATCAGGAATGATGAATCAGGAATCAGGAATGATGAATCAGGAATCAGGAATGATGAATCAGGAATCAGGAATGATCAATCAGGAATCAGGAATGATGAATCAGGAATCAGGAATGATCAATCGGGAATCAGGAATGATGAATCAGGAATCAGGAATGATCAATCAGGAATGATGAATCAGGAATGAGGAATGATGAATGAATAATCAGGAATCAGGAATGATGAATCAGGAATGATGAATCAGGAATCAGGAATGATGAATCAGGAATGATGAATCAGGAATCAGGAATGATGAATGATGAATCAGGAATCAGGAATGATGAATCACGAATCAGGAATGATGAATCAGGAATGATGAATGATGAATCAGGAATGATGAATCAGGAATGATGAATCAGGAATCAGGAATGATGAATCAAGAATCAGGAATGATGAATGATGAATCAGGAATCAGGAATGATGAATCAGGAATCAGGAATGATGAATCAGGAATCAGGAATGATGAATGATGAATCAGGAATCAGGAATGATGAATCTCGAATCAGGAATGATGAATCAGGAATGATGAATGATGAATCAGGAATGATGAATCAGGAATCAGGAATGATGAATCACGAATCAGGAATGATGAATCAGGAATCAGGAATGATGAATCAGGAATCAGGAATGGTGAATCAGGAATCAGGAATGATGAATCAGGAATCAGGAATGATGAATCAGGAATCAGGAATGATGAATCAGGAATCAGGAATGATGAATCAGGAATCAGGAATGATGAATCAGGAATCAGGAATGATGAATCAGGAATGATAAATCAGGAATCAGGAATGATGAATCACGAATCAGGAATGATGAATCAGGAATGATGAATGATGAATCAGGAATGATGAATCAGGAATGATGAATCAGGAATCAGGAATGATGAATCAAGAATCAGGAATGATGAATGATGAATCAGGAATCAGGAATGATGAATCAGGAATCAGGAATGATGAATCAGGAATCAGGAATGATGAATGATGAATCAGGAATCAGGAATGATGAATCTCGAATCAGGAATGATGAATCAGGAATGATGAATGATGAATCAGGAATGATGAATCAGGAATCAGGAATGATGAATCACGAATCAGGAATGATGAATCAGGAATCAGGAATGATGAATCAGGAATCAGGAATGGTGAATCAGGAATCAGGAATGATGAATCAGGAATCAGGAATGATGAATCAGGAATCAGGAATGATGAATCAGGAATCAGGAATGATGAATCAGGAATCAGGAATGATGAATCAGGAATCAGGAATGGTGAATCAGGAATCAGGAATGATGAATCAGGAATCAGGAATGATGAATCAGGAATCAGGAATGATGAATCAGGAATCAGGAATGATGAATCAGGAATCAGGAATGATGAATCAGGAATCAGGAATGATGAATCAGGAATCAGGAATGATGAATCGGGAATCAGGAATGATGAATCAGGAATCAGGAATGATCAATCAGGAATGAGGAATGATCAATCGGGAATCAGGAATGAATACGCGATCTGTGAGGAATAAATCCCTCTTTGTCAAAGATCTAATTGTGGATCATGATCTGGATATTCTTGGATTAACTGAAACTTGGCTCGGTTCTAGTGACTTTGACTCTCAAATCTCTCGTGATATCTGCCCTGCAGGCTATGAACTTTTCAGTGTTCCTAGAGGGTCCAGAGGTGGTGGTGTAGCTCTTGTGTACAAGAACGTACTCAAGTTTAAAAAGCAATCTTGCATCAAAACTAAGTTCAAGTCTTTTGAATTTGTGGATCTGCTGTTGAAACATTCTTCTTCTAGCCTGCGTGTTGTTATTGTATATCGACCTCCCCCTTCAAAGTGTAACAAGAGTTCCCTCCCCTTGTTTTTCGAAGAATTTCCTAGATTTCTTGAAAAACTTGTGACTGCGTCTGGTTCTCTTCTACTGGCTGGTGATTTCAATTTTCACATGAATGATCTAAGTAATCCAGCTGCATTGCGATTTCTACAATTACTTGAGACATTTAATTTAAAGCAAAATATATGTGAACCAACGCATCAAAGTGGTCGTACACTCGATCTTATTATGACAAGAACTAATGAGAATGTGGCCCATAACTTTAGTGTGTTTGATCCTGGTCTCTCTGATCATTTTGCAGTTAGATGCACATTATCGATCCCCAAGATAGTCTTTGCGAGGAAGGATATCTGCTACCGCAAGTTAAAATCCATTGACATGGATGAGCTACGTAATGACATTGGTTGCTCTCCTCTGGCAAATCCCACTGCTTCGTGTGGCTGGGACCTTGAAGATCTCATTGGTCAATATGATAGAGTTTTGTCCGGGTTGTTGAATAAACACGCGCCCTTAATGAAGCGCACTATTACTCTTCGCCCGTCAGCGCCCTGGTACACAGAAACGATCAAGGTGGAGAAAAAGCAGCGCAGGAAGCTGGAGCGCCAGTGGCGAATTTCTCGTCTAACTGTACACCGTGAAATGTACCTGGATCAATGTAAACTGGTTAATAAGTGTATTTCAGAAGCAAAATTCAGTTATTATTCTGCGCTTATTCATGAGAACAATGCCAATCCTAAGAGCCTATTTTCAAACTTTGATATGATGGTTCATCGGAAAGCTGAGAGGAAATTACCGAGCTCTGATGATAATCTGTGTTTAGCAAATGCCTTTGCGGATTTCTTTACCAATAAGATCTCTGTCATACATAAAGAATTACATGCAAAAAGGAACTCTCTCACTGACTCTGCCCCATGTTATCCGATGTACAATGGTAATAGTTTTCAGAATTTTGAACTTGTGACAACTGAACAGCTGGCTGAGCTAATAAACCTTACGTGCATGAAGTCATGTGCGTTGGATCCTCTGCCAGCTTCTGTACTAAAGGGCTGTGCTGATATGCTATTTCCTTTTATTGCGAAGGTTGTCAACTATTCGCTGCAGCATGGTTTGCTCACTAAGAACATGAAGGAAGCTCTAATTACACCGGCATTGAAGAAGGCGTTTCTTGATCATGAATTATTCAAGAATCATAGACCTCTATCCAACTTGATGTTTCTATCCAAGACATGTGAAAAGGTTGTTGCATCACAGCTTACCTGTCATTTGCATGATAATAATCTTAATGAACTTTTTCAGTCGGCTTACAAGTCTGGACATAGTACGGAGTCCGCGCTTATGAGAGTCCATAATGATGTCTTACGCGCCATGGATGATGACAAATGTATAATCTTAGTTTTATTGGATATTTCTGCAGCCTTTGACACGGTTGATCACCGCATTCTTCTGTCCAGACTACGCAACCGATTTGGGATCGTCGGCATGGTGCATACGTGGTTTACATCATACCTCTCTCAAAGATCGCAATTTGTGTGCATAGATGGAGCAAGATCATCTAGTCGTCCCCTAATTTGCGGTATTCCCCAAGGATCTGTTTTGGGGCCTCTACTATACCTTCTATATACTGCCCCCCTTGGGGACATTATGCGTTGTCATGGTGTCTCCTACCACATGTATGCGGATGACACCCAAATATACTTATCATTTAAGCGGTCTTTGCTTGGAGACATGCAGAAGTCGCGAGCGAGAATCGAACTCTGTATCCGTGAATTACAGTGTTGGATGATATGTAATAACCTCATGCTAAACAACGATAAAACTGAACTATTGGTCCTTCACGCTAAGCATCGACCACAGCCTCTGTTGCAGTCTCTTGCTGTTGGCGATGTCCCTACATTGCCCACTTGCTCTGCTCGGAACATTGGTGTCGTCTTTGACGATAACATGAACTTTGATAAGCACATAAACGATCTTTGTAAATCTGCATTCTATCATATTAGAAACATCTCCCAGGTTAGGAAGTTCCTCAGTGTAGAATCGACCAAAACGTTAGTTAATGCATTTGTTGTTTCGAAAATTGATGGATATAATGCGCTTCTCTGTGGACTCCCGTCCTATTTATTACAAAGGCTACAATATGTACTTAATACGGCTGCGAGACTCATAACGCTATCGCGCAAGGCTGAGCACATAACTCCTTTGCTCATAGAGCTACATTGGCTCCCAGTGGAGCAGCGCATTAATTTCAAAATCTTGCTCTATTGTTTTAAAATTATGAATAATACTGCACCATCGTATCTAAGCGAGTTACTTGTCCAATATGCTCCGGTGCGTAGTCTTAGGTCATCTAATCAACTTCTCTTTCACCAGCCTTCATATAATCTTAAATCTTGTGGTAATAGAGCTTTTTCTGTATCTGGACCAAAATTGTGGAATGAACTTCCCCTTGATATTAAGATCAGTCCGTCTGTCAGTATCTTTAAGTCCAGGCTCAAGACCCATCTTTTTAGGAAGGCTTTTTTCTAATTTTATTGATAATTATTGACTTTTGCTTTCTTAGAGTGCATGTGGCGGCATGTGGCGGCTGTTTTAGCTGAATAGTACTGAATAGTGCCAACATCCTTCCCTTTTCTTATTTAATTGGTGCTGTTTTGTGCTATTTGGCTGGTGTTGTCGCATGTTTTTATTGTTTGCACTCTACTTTTACTTTTACTTCAATTTTTACTTCAATTTTTAGTCATAGTTTACATAGTTCATTATCTATATTCACATTTATTTATATTCATATACATGTTTTTCGTTTCATTTTATTTGAATTGTAACTAGTTTTATTGCGTATTTTTAAATTGTACATTGTAAAGCGCATTCGGGCTTTCTTAGGAGAATTGCGCTATATAAGAATTAAACATTATTATTATTATTATTATCAATCAGGAATCAGGAATGATCAATCAGGAATGATGAATCAGGAATGAGGAATGATGAATGAATAATCAGGAATCAGGAATGATGAATCAGGAATCAGGAATGATGAATGATGAATCAGGAATCAGGAATGATGAATCAGGAATCAGGAATGATGAATGATGAATCAGGAATCAGGAATGATGAATCAGGAATCAGGAATGATCAATCAGGAATCAGGAATGATGAATCAGGAATCAGGAATGATCAATCGGGAATCAGGAATGATGAATCAGGAATCAGGAATGATCAATCAGGAATGATGAATCAGGAATCAGGAATGATGAATGATGAATCAGGAATCAGGAATGATGAATCAGGAATCAGGAATGATGAATGATGAATCAGGAATCAGGAATGATGAATCAGGAATGATGAATCAGGAATCAGGAATGATGAATGATGAATCAGGAATGAGGAATGATGAATCTCGAATCAGGAATGATGAATCAGGAATGATGAATGATGAATCAGGAATGATGAATCAGGAATCAGAATGATGAATCAGGGAATCAGGAATGATGAATGATGAATCAGGAATCAGGAATGATGAATCAGGAATCAGGAATGATGAATCAGGAATCAGGAATGGTGAATCAGGAATCAGGAATCAGAATGATGAATCAGGAATCAGGAATGATGAATCAGGAATCAGGAATGATGAATCAGGAATCAGGAATGATGAATCAGGAATCAGGAATGATGAATCAGGAATCAGGAATGATGAATCAGGAATCAGGAATGATGAATCAGGAATCAGGAATGATGAATCAGGAATGATGAATCAGGAATCAGGAATGTTCAATCAGGAATCAGGAATGATCAATCAGGAATCAGGAATGATGAATCAGGAATCAGGAATGATGAATCAGGAATGATGAATCAGGAATGAGGAATGATGAATGAATAATCAGGAATCAGGAATGATGAATCAGGAATGATGAATCAAGAATCAGGAATGATGAATCAGGAATGATGAATCAGCAATCAGGAATGATGAATGATGAATCAGGAATCAGGAATGATGAATCACGAATCAGGAATGATGAATCAGGAATGATGAATGATGAATCAGGAATGATGAATCAGGAATGATGAATCAGGAATCAGGAATGATGAATCACGAATCAGGAATGATGAATGATGAATCAGGAATCAGGAATGATGAATCAGGAATCAGGAATGATGAATCAGGGAATCAGGAATGGTGAATCAGAACTGGTGAATCAGGAATGGTGAATCAGGAATCAGGAATGATGAATCAGGAATCAGGAATGATGAATCAGGAATCAGGAATGATGAATCAGGAATCAGGAATGATGAATCAGGAATCAGGAATGATCAATCAGGAATCAGGAATGATGAATCAGGAATCAGGAATGATCAATCGGGAATCAGGAATGATGAATCAGGAATCAGGAATGATCAATCAGGAATGATGAATCAGGAATGAGGAATGATGAATGAATAATCAGGAATCAGGAATGATGAATCAGGAATGATGAATCAGGAATCAGGAATGATGAATCAGGAATGATGAATCAGGAATCAGGAATGATGAATGATGAATCAGGAATCAGGAATGATGAATCACGAATCAGGAATGATGAATCAGGAATGATGAATGATGAATCAGGAATGATGAATCAGGAATGATGAATCAGGAATCAGGAATGATGAATCACGAATCAGGATGATGAATGATGAATCAGGAATCAGGAATGATGAATCAGGAATCAGGAATGATCAATCAGGAATCAGGAAATGATGAATCAGGAATCAGGAATGATGAATCAGGAATCAGGAATGATGAATCAGGAATCAGGAATGGTGAATCAGGAATCAGGAATGATGAATCAGGAATCAGGAATGATGAATCAGGAATCAGGAATGATTGAATCAGGAATCAGGAATGATGAATCAGGAATCAGGAATGATGAATCAGGAATCAGGAATGATGAATCAGGAATCAGGAATGATGAATCAGGAATCAGGAATGATGAATCAGGAATCAGGAATGATGAATCAGGAATCAGGAATGATGAATCAGGAATCAGGAATGGTGAATCAGGAATGGTGAATCAGGAATGGTGAATCAGGAATAGTGAATCTGGAATCAGAAATGATGAATCAGGAATCAGGAATGATGAATCAGGAATCAGGAATGATGAATCAGGAATCAGGAATGATGAATGATGAATCAGGAATCAGGAATGATGAATCTCGAATCAGGAATGATGAATCAGGAATGATGAATGAGGAATGATGAATCAGGAATCAGGAATGATGAATCAGGAATGATGAATGATGAATCAGGAATGATGAATCAGGAATGATGAATCAGGAATCAGGAATGATGAATCACGAATCAGGAATAATGAATGATGAATCAGGAATCAGGAATGATGAATCAGGAATCAGGAATGATGACTCAGGAATCAGGAATGGTGAATCAGGAATGGTGAATCAGGAATGAGGAATGATGAATCAGGAATCAGGAATGATGAATCAGGAATCAAGAATGATGAATCAGGAATCAGGAATGATGAATCAGGAATCAGGAATGATGAATCAGGAATCAGGAATGGTGAATCAGGAATGGTGAATCAGGAATGGTGAATCAGGAATCAGGAATGATGAATCAGGAATCAGGAATGATGAATCAGGAATCAGGAATGATGAATCAGGAATCAGGAATGATGAATCAGGAATCAGGAATGATGAATCAGGAATCAGGAATGATCAATCAGGAATCAGGAATGATGAATCAGGAATCAGGAATGATCAATCGGGAATCAGGAATGATGAATCAGGAATCAGGAATGATCAATCAGGAATGATGAATCAGGAATGAGGAATGATGAATGAATAATCAGGAATCAGGAATGATGAATCAGGAATGATGAATCAGGAATCAGGAATGATGAATCAGGAATGATGAATGATGAATCAGGAATGATGAATCAGGAATCAGGAATGATGAATCAGGAATCAGGAATGATGAATGATGAATCAGGAATCAGGAATGATGAATCAGGAATCAGGAATGATGAATCAGGAAACAGGAATGGTGAATCAGGAATCAGGAATCAGGAATGATGAATCAGGAATCAGGAATGATGAATCAGGAATCAGGAATGATGAATCAGGAATCAGGAATGATGAATCAGGAATCAGGAATGATGAATCAGGAATCAGGAATGATGAATCAGGAATCAGGAATGATGAATCAGGAATCAGGAATGATGAATCAGGAATGATGAATCAGGAATCAGGAATGTTCAATCAGGAATCAGGAATGATCAATCAGGAATCAGGAATGATGAATCAGGAATCAGGAATGATGAATCAGGAATGATGAATCAGGAATGAGGAATGATGAATGAATAATCAGGAATCAGGAATGATGAATCAGGAATGATGAATCAAGAATCAGGAATGATGAATCAGGAATGATGAATCAGCAATCAGGAATGATGAATGATGAATCAGGAATCAGGAATGATGAATCACGAATCAGGAATGATGAATCAGGAATGATGAATGATGAATCAGGAATGATGAATCAGGAATGATGAATCAGGAATCAGGAATGATGAATCACGAATCAGGAATGATGAATGATGAATCAGGAATCAGGAATGATGAATCAGGAATCAGGAATGATGAATCAGGAATCAGGAATGGTGAATCAGGAATGGTGAATCAGGAATGGTGAATCAGGAATCAGGAATGATGAATCAGGAATCAGGAATGATGAATCAGGAATCAGGAATGATGAATCAGGAATCAGGAATGATGAATCAGGAATCAGGAATGATCAATCAGGAATCAGGAATGATGAATCAGGAATCAGGAATGATCAATCGGGAATCAGGAATGATGAATCAGGAATCAGGAATGATCAATCAGGAATGATGAATCAGGAATGAGGAATGATGAATGAATAATCAGGAATCAGAATGATGAATCAGGAATGATGAATCAGGAATCAGGAATGATGAATCAGGAATGATGAATCAGGAATCAGGAATGATGAATGATGAATCAGGAATCAGGAATGATGAATCACGAATCAGGAAGTGATGAATCAGGAATGATGAATGATGAATCAGGAATGATGAATCAGGAATGATGAATCAGGAATCAGGAATGATGAATCACGAATCACGAATGATGAATGATGAATCAGGAATCAGGAATGATGAATCAGGAATCAGGAATGATCAATCAGGAATCAGGAATGATGAATCAGGAATCAGGAATGATGAATCAGGAATCAGGAATGATGAATCAGGAATCAGGAATGGTGAATCAGGAATCAGGAATGATGAATCAGGAATCAGGAATGATGAATCAGGAATCAGGAATGATGAATCAGGAATCAGGAATGATGAATCAGGAATCAGGAATGATGAATCAGGAATCAGGAATGATGAATCAGGAATCAGGAATGATGAATCAGGAATCAGGAATGATGAATCAGGAATCAGGAATGATGAATCAGGAATCAGGAATGATGAATCAGGAATCAGGAATGGTGAATCAGGAATGGTGAATCAGGAATGGTGAATCAGGAATCAGGAATGATGAATCAGGAATCAGGAATGATGAATCAGGAATCAGGAATGATGAATCAGGAATCAGGAATGATGAATCAGGAATCAGGAATGATCAATCAGGAATCAGGAATGATCAATCAGGAATCAGGAATGATCAATCAGGAATCAGGAATGATCAATCGGGAATCAGGAATGATGAATCAGGAATCAGAATGATCAATCAGGAATGATGAATCAGGAATGAGGAATGATGAATGAATAATCAGGAATCAGGAATGATGAATCAGGAATCAGGAATGATGAATCAGGAATGATGAATCAGGAATCAGGAATGATGAATGATGAATCAGGAATCAGGAATGATGAATCACGAATCAGGAATGATGAATCAGGAATGATGAATGATGAATCAGGAATGATGAATCAGGAATGATGAATCAGGAATCAGGAATGATGAATCAGGAATCAGGAATGATGAATGATGAATCAGGAATCAGGAATGATGAATCAGGAATCAGAATGATGAATCAGGAATCAGGAATGGTGAATCAGGAATGGTGAATCAGGAATGGTGAATCAGGAATGAGTGAATCTGGAATCAGAAATGATGAATCAGGAATCAGGAATGATGAATCAGGAATCAGGAATGATGAATCAGGAATCAGGAATGATGAATGATGAATCAGGAATCAGGAATGATGAATCTCGAATCAGGAATGATGAATCAGGAATGATGAATGATGAATCAGGATGATGAATCAGGAATCAGGAATGATGAATCACGAATCAGGAATGATGAATCAGGAATCAGGAATGATGAAATCAGGAATCAGGATGGTGAATCAGGAATCAGGAATGATGAATCAGAATCAGGAATGATGAATCAGGAATCAGGAATGATGAATCAGGAATCAGGAATGATGAATCAGGAATCAGGAATGATGAATCAGGAATCAGGAATGGTGAATCAGGAATCAGGAATGATGAATCAGGAATCAGGAATGATGAATCAGGAATCAGGAATGATGAATCAGGAATCAGGAATGATGAATCAGGAATCAGGAATGATCAATCAGGAATCAGGAATGATCAATCAGGAATCAGGAATGATCAATCAGGAATCAGGAATGATGAATCAGGAATCAGGAATGATCAATCGGGAATCAGGAATGATGAATCAGGAATCAGGAATGATCAATCAGGAATGATGAATCAGGAATGAGGAATGATGAATGAATAATCAGGAATCAGGAATGATGAATCAGGAATGATGAATCAGGAATCAGGAATGATGAATCAGGAATGATGAATCAGGAATCAGGAATGATGAATGATGAATCAGGAATCAGGAATGATGAATCAGGAATCAGGAATGATCAATCAGGAATCAGGAATGATGAATCAGGAATCAGGAATGATCAATCGGGAATCAGGAATGATGAATCAGGAATCAGAAGGAATGATCAATCAGGAATGATGAATCAGGAATGAGGAATGATGAATGAATAATCAGGAATCAGGAATGATGAATCAGGAATGATGAATCAGGAATCAGGAATGATGAATCAGGAATGATGAATCAGGATCAGGAATGATGAATGATGAATCAGGAATCAGGAATGATGAATCACGAATCAGGAATGATGAATCAGAATGATGAATGATGAATCAGGAATGATGAATCAGGAATGATGAATCAGGAATCAGAATGATGAATCACGAATCAGGAATGATGAATGATGAATCAGGAATCAGGAATGATGAATCAGGAATCAGGAATGATGAATCAGGAATCAGGAATGATGAATCAGGAATCAGGAATGGTGAATCAGGAATGGTGAATCAGGAATGGTGAATCAGGAATGGTGAATCAGGAATGGTGAATCTGAATCAGAAATGATGAATCAGGAATCAGGAAATGATGAATCAGGAATCAGGAATGATGAATCAGGAATCAGGAATGATGAATGATGAATCAGGAATCAGGAATGATGAATCTCGAATCAGGAATGATGAATCAGGAATGATGAATGAGGAATGATGAATCAGGAATCAGGAATGATGAATCAGGAATGATGAATGATGAATCAGGAATGATGAATCAGGAATGATGAATCAGGAATCAGGAATGATGAATCACGAATCAGGAATAATGAATGATGAATCAGGAATCAGGAATGATGAATCAGGAATCAGGAATGATGACTCAGGAATCAGGAATGGTGAATCAGGAATGGTGAATCAGGAATGAGGAATGATGAATCAGGAATCAGGAATGATGAATCAGGAATCAAGAATGATGAATCAGGAATCAGGAATGATGAATCAGGAATCAGGAATGATGAATCAGGAATCAGGAATGGTGAATCAGGAATGGTGAATCAGGAATGGTGAATCAGGAATCAGGAATGATGAATCACGAATCAGGAATAATGAATGATGAATCAAGGAATCAGGAATGATGAATCAGGGAATCAGGAATGATGACTCAGGAATCAGGAATGGTGAATCAGGAATGGTGAATCAGGAATGAGGAATGATGAATCAGGAATCAGGAATGATGAATCAGGAATCAAGAATGATGAATCAGGAATCAGGAATGATGAATCAGGAATCAGGAATGATGAATCAGGAATCAGGAATGGTGAATCAGGAATGGTGAATCAGGAATGGTGAATCAGGAATCAGGAATGATGAATCAGGAATCAGGAATGATGAATCAGGAATCAGGAATGATGAATCAGGAATCAGGAATGATGAATCAGGAATCAGGAATGATGAATCAGGAATCAGGAATGATCAATCAGGAATCAGGAATGATGAATCAGGAATCAGGAATGATCATCGGGAATCAGGAATGATGAATCAGGAATCAGGAATGATCAATCAGGAATGATGAATCAGGAATGAGGAATGATGAATGATAATCAGGAATCAGGAATGATGAATCAGGAATGATGAATCAGGAATCAGGAATGATGAATCAGGAATGATGAATCAGGAATCAGGAATGATGAATGATGAATCAGGAATCAGGAATGATGAATCACGAATCAGGAATGATGAATCAGGAATGATGAATGATGAATCAGGAATGATGAATCAGGAATGATGAATCAGGAATCAGGAATGATGAATCAGGAATCAGGAATGATGAATGATGAATCAGGAATCAGGAATGATGAATCAGGAATCAGGAATGATGAATCAGGAATCAGGAATGGTGAATCAGGAATGGTGAATCAGGAATGGTGAATCAGGAATGGTGAATCTGGAATCAGAAATGATGAATCAGGAATCAGGAATGATGAATCAGGAATCAGGAATGATGAATCAGGAATCAGGAATGATGAATGATGAATCAGGAATCAGGAATGATGAATCTCGAATCAGGAATGATGAATCAGGAATGATGAATGATGAATCAGGAATGATGAATCAGGAATCAGGAATGATGAATCAGGAATGATGAATCAGGAATCAGGAATGATGAATGATGAATCAGGAATCAGGAATGATGAATCAGGAATCAGGAATGATCAATCAGGAATCAGGAATGATGAATCAGGAATCAGGAATGATCAATCGGGAATCAGGAATGATGAATCAGGAATCAGGAATGATCAATCAGGAATGATGAATCAGGAATGAGGAATGATGAATGAATAATCAGGAATCAGGAATGATGAATCAGGAATGATGAATCAGGAATCAGGAATGATGAATCAGGAATGATGAATCAGGAATCAGGAATGATGAATGATGAATCAGGAATCAGGAATGATGAATCACGAATCAGGAATGATGAATCAGGAATGATGAATGATGAATCAGGAATGATGAATCAGGAATGATGAATCAGGAATCAGGAATGATGAATCACGAATCAGGAATGATGAATGATGAATCAGGAATCAGGAATGATGAATCAGGAATCAGGAATGATGAATCAGGAATCAGGAATGATGAATCAGGAATCAGGAATGGTGAATCAGGAATGGTGAATCAGGAATGGTGAATCAGGAATGGTGAATCAGGAATGGTGAATCTGGAATCAGAAATGATGAATCAGGAATCAGGAATGATGAATCAGGAATCAGGAATGATGAATCAGGAATCAGGAAATGATGAATGATGAATCAGGAATCAGGAATGATGAATCTCGAATCAGGAATGATGAATCAGGAATGATGAATGAGGAATGATGAATCAGGAATCAGGAATGATGAATCAGGAATGATGAATGATGAATCAGGAATGATGAATCAGGAATGATGAATCAGGAATCAGGAATGATGAATCACGAATCAGGAATAATGAATGATGAATCAGGAATCAGGAATGATGAATCAGGAATCAGGAATGATGACTCAGGAATCAGGAATGGTGAATCAGGAATGGTGAATCAGGAATGAGGAATGATGAATCAGGAATCAGGAATGATGAATCAGGAATCAAGAATGATGAATCAGGAATCAGGAATGATGAATCAGGAATCAGGAATGATGAATCAGGAATCAGGAATGGTGAATCAGGAATGGTGAATCAGGAATGGTGAATCAGGAATCAGGAATGATGAATCACGAATCAGGAATAATGAATGATGAATCAGGAATCAGGAATGATGAATCAGGAATCAGGAATGATGACTCAGGAATCAGGAATGGTGAATCAGGAATGGTGAATCAGGAATGAGGAATGATGAATCAGGAATCAGGAATGATGAATCAGGAATCAAGAATGATGAATCAGGAATCAGGAATGATGAATCAGGAATCAGGAATGATGAATCAGGAATCAGGAATGGTGAATCAGGAATGGTGAATCAGGAATGGTGAATCAGGAATCAGGAATGATGAATCAGGAATCAGGAATGATGAATCAGGAATCAGGAATGATGAATCAGGAATCAGGAATGATGAATCAGGAATCAGGAATGATGAATCAGGAATCAGGAATGATCAATCAGGAATCAGGAATGATGAATCAGGAATCAGGAATGATCAATCGGGAATCAGGAATGATGAATCAGGAATCAGGAATGATCAATCAGGAATGATGAATCAGGAATGAGGAATGATGAATGAATAATCAGGAATCAGGAATGATGAATCAGGAATGATGAATCAGGAATCAGGAATGATGAATCAGGAATGATGAATCAGGAATCAGGAATGATGAATGATGAATCAGGAATCAGGAATGATGAATCACGAATCAGGAATGATGAATCAGGAATGATGAATGATGAATCAGGAATGATGAATCAGGAATGATGAATCAGGAATCAGGAATGATGAATCAGGAATCAGGAATGATGAATGATGAATCAGGAATCAGGAATGATGAATCAGGAATCAGGAATGATGAATCAGGAATCAGGAATGGTGAATCAGGAATGGTGAATCAGGAATGGTGAATCAGGAATGGTGAATCTGGAATCAGAAATGATGAATCAGGAATCAGGAATGATGAATCAGGAATCAGGAATGATGAATCAGGAATCAGGAATGATGAATGATGAATCAGGAATCAGGAATGATGAATCTCGAATCAGGAATGATGAATCAGGAATGATGAATGATGAATCAGGAATGATGAATCAGGAATCAGGAATGATGAATCACGAATCAGGAATGATGAATCAGGAATCAGGAATGATGAATCAGGAATCAGGAATCGTGAATCAGGAATCAGGAATGATGAATCAGGAATCAGGAATGATGAATCAGGAATCAGGAATGATGAATCAGGAATCAGGAATGATGAATCAGGAATCAGGAATGATGAATCAGGAATCAGGAATGGTGAATCAGGAATCAGGAATGATGAATCAGGAATCAGGAATGATGAATCAGGAATCAGGAATGATGAATCAGGAATCAGGAATGATGAATCAGGAATCAGGAATGATCAATCAGGAATCAGGAATGATCAATCAGGAATCAGGAATGATCAATCAGGAATCAGGAATGATGAATCAGGAATCAGGAATGATCAATCGGGAATCAGGAATGATGAATCAGGAATCAGGAATGATCAATCAGGAATGATGAATCAGGAATGAGGAATGATGAATGAATAATCAGGAATCAGGAATGATGAATCAGGAATGATGAATCAGGAATCAGGAATGATGAATCAGGAATGATGAATCAGGAATCAGGAATGATGAATGATGAATCAGGAATCAGGAATGATGAATCAGGAATCAGGAATGATCAATCAGGAATCAGGAATGATGAATCAGGAATCAGGAATGATCAATCGGGAATCAGGAATGATGAATCAGGAATCAGGAATGATCAATCAGGAATGATGAATCAGGAATGAGGAATGATGAATGAATAATCAGGAATCAGGAATGATGAATCAGGAATGATGAATCAGGAATCAGGAATGATGAATCAGGAATGATGAATCAGGAATCAGGAATGATGAATGATGAATCAGGAATCAGGAATGATGAATCACGAATCAGGAATGATGAATCAGGAATGATGAATGATGAATCAGGAATGATGAATCAGGAATGATGAATCAGGAATCAGGAATGATGAATCACGAATCAGGAATGATGAATGATGAATCAGGAATCAGGAATGATGAATCAGGAATCAGGAATGATGAATCAGGAATCAGGAATGATGAATCAGGAATCAGGAATGGTGAATCAGGAATGGTGAATCAGGAATGGTGAATCAGGAATGGTGAATCAGGAATGGTGAATCTGGAATCAGAAATGATGAATCAGGAATCAGGAATGATGAATCAGGAATCAGGAATGATGAATCAGGAATCAGGAATGATGAATGATGAATCAGGAATCAGGAATGATGAATCTCGAATCAGGAATGATGAATCAGGAATGATGAATGAGGAATGATGAATCAGGAATCACGAATGATGAATCAGGAATGATGAATGATGAATCAGGAATGATGAATCAGGAATGATGAATCAGGAATCAGGAATGATGAATCACGAATCAGGAATAATGAATGATGAATCAGGAATCAGGAATGATGAATCAGGAATCAGGAATGATGACTCAGGAATCAGGAATGGTGAATCAGGAATGGTGAATCAGGAATGAGGAATGATGAATCAGGAATCAGGAATGATGAATCAGGAATCAAGAATGATGAATCAGGAATCAGGAATGATGAATCAGGAATCAGGAATGATGAATCAGGAATCAGGAATGGTGAATCAGGAATGGTGAATCAGGAATGGTGAATCAGGAATCAGGAATGATGAATCACGAATCAGGAATAATGAATGATGAATCAGGAATCAGGAATGATGAATCAGGAATCAGGAATGATGACTCAGGAATCAGGAATGGTGAATCAGGAATGGTGAATCAGGAATGAGGAATGATGAATCAGGAATCAGGAATGATGAATCAGGAATCAAGAATGATGAATCAGAATCAGGAATGATGAATCAGGAATCAGGAATGATGAATCAGGAATCAGGAATGGTGAATCAGGAATGGTGAATCAGGAATGGTGAATCAGGAATCAGGAATGATGAATCAGAATCAGGAATGATGAATCAGGAATCAGGAATGATGAATCAGGAATCAGGAATGATGAATCAGGAATCAGGAATGATGAATCAGGAATCAGGAATGATCAATCAGGAATCAGGATGATGAATCAGGAATCAGGAATGATCAATCGGGAATCAGGAATGATGAATCAGGAATCAGGAATGATCAATCAGGAATGATGAATCAGGAATGAGGAATGATGAATGAATAATCAGGAATCAGGAATGATGAATCAGGAATGATGAATCAGGAATCAGGAATGATGAATCAGGAATGATGAATCAGGAATCAGGAATGATGAATGATGAATCAGGAATCAGGAATGATGAATCACGAATCAGGAATGATGAATCAGGAATGATGAATGATGAATCAGGAATGATGAATCAGGAATGATGAATCAGGAATCAGGAATGATGAATCAGGAATCAGGAATGATGAATGATGAATCAGGAATCAGGAATGATGAATCAGGAATCAGGAATGATGAATCAGGAATCAGGAATGGTGAATCAGAATGGTGAATCAGGAATGGTGAATCAGGAATGGTGAATCTGGAATCAGAAATGATGAATCAGGAATCAGGAATGATGAATCAGGAATCAGGAATGATGAATCAGGAATCAGGAATGATGAATGATGAATCAGGAATCAGGAATGATGAATCTCGAATCAGGAATGATGAATCAGGAATGATGAATGATGAATCAGGAATGATGAATCAGGAATCAGGAATGATGAATCACGAATCAGGAATGATGAATCAGGAATCAGGAATGATGAATCAGGAATCAGGAATCGTGAATCAGGAATCAGGAATGATGAATCAGGAATCAGGAATGATGAATCAGGAATCAGGAATGATGAATCAGGAATCAGGAATGATGAATCAGGAATCAGGAATGATGAATCAGAATCAGGAATGCTGAATCAGGAATCAGGAATGATGAATCAGGAATCAGGAATGATGAATCAGGAATCAGGAATGATGAATCAGGAATCAGGAATGATGAATCAGGAATCAGGAATGATCAATCAGGAATCAGGAATGATCAATCAGGAATCAGGAATGATCATCAGGAATCAGGAATGATGAATCAGGAATCAGGAATGATCAATCGGGAATCAGGAATGATGAATCAGGAATCAGGAATGATCAATCAGGAATGATGAATCAGGAATGAGGAATGATGAATGAATAATCAGGAATCAGGAATGATGAATCAGGAATGATGAATCAGGAATCAGGAATGATGAATCAGGAATGATGAATCAGGAATCAGGAATGATGAATGATGAATCAGGAATCAGGAATGATGAATCAGGAATCAGGAATGATCAATCAGGAATCAGGAATGATGAATCAGGAATCAGGAATGATCAATCGGGAATCAGGAATGATGAATCAGGAATCAGGAATGATCAATCAGGAATGATGAATCAGGAATGAGGAATGATGAATGAATAATCAGGAATCAGGAATGATGAATCAGAATGATGAATCAGGAATCAGGAATGATGAATCAGGAATGATGAATCAGGAATCAGAATGATGAATGATGAATCAGGAATCAGGGAATGATGAATCACGAATCAGGAATGATGAATCAGGAATGATGAATGATGAATCAGGAATGATGAATCAGGAATGATGAATCAGGAATCAGGAATGATGAATCACGAATCAGGAATGATGAATGATGAATCAGGAATCAGGAATGATGAATCAGGAATCAGGAATGATGAATCAGGAATCAGGAATGATGAATCAGGAATCAGGAATGGTGAATCAGGAATGGTGAATCAGGAATGGTGAATCAGGAATGGTGAATCAGGAATGGTGAATCTGGAATCAGAAATGATGAATCAGGAATCAGGAATGATGAATCAGGAATCAGGAATGATGAATCAGGAATCAGGAATGATGAATGATGAATCAGGAATCAGGAATGATGAATCTCGAATCAGGAATGATGAATCAGGAATGATGAATGAGGAATGATGAATCAGGAATCACGAATGATGAATCAGGAATGATGAATGATGAATCAGGAATGATGAATCAGGAATGATGAATCAGGAATCAGGAATGATGAATCACGAATCAGGAATAATGAATGATGAATCAGGAATCAGGAATGATGAATCAGGAATCAGGAATGATGACTCAGGAATCAGGAATGGTGAATCAGGAATGGTGAATCAGGAATGAGGAATGATGAATCAGGAATCAGGAATGATGAATCAGGAATCAAGAATGATGAATCAGGAATCAGGAATGATGAATCAGGAATCAGGAATGATGAATCAGGAATCAGGAATGGTGAATCAGGAATGGTGAATCAGGAATGGTGAATCAGGAATCAGGAATGATGAATCAGGAATCAGAATGATGAATCAGGAATCAGGAATGATGAATCAGGAATCAGGAATGATGAATCAGGAATCAGGAATGATGAATCAGGAATCAGGAATGATCAATCAGGAATCAGGAATGATGAATCAGGAATCAGGAATGATCAATCGGGAATCAGGAATGATGAATCAGGAATCAGGAATGATCAATCAGGAATGATGAATCAGGAATGAGGAATGATGAATGAATAATCAGAATCAGGAATGATGAATCAGGAATGATGAATCAGGAATCAGGAATGATGAATCAGGAATGATGAATCAGGAATCAGGAATGATGAATGATGAATCAGGAATCAGAATGATGAATCACGAATCAGGAATGATGAATCAGGAATGATGAATGATGAATCAGGAATGATGAATCAGGAATGATGAATCAGGAATCAGGAATGATGAATCAGGAATCAGGAATGATGAATCAGGAATCAGGAATGATGAATCAGGAATCAGGAATGATGAATCAGGAATGATGAATCAGGAATCAGGAATGTTCAATCAGGAATCAGGAATGATGAATCAGGAATCAGGAATGATGAATCAGGAATGATGAATCAGGAATGATGAATCAGGAATGAGGAATGATGAATGAATAATCAGGAATCAGGAATGATGAATCAGGAATGATGAATCAAGAATCAGGAATGATGAATCAGGAATGATGAATCAGCAATCAGGAATGATGAATGATGAATCAGGAATCAGGAATGATGAATCACGAATCAGGAATGATGAATCAGGAATGATGAATGATGAATCAGGAATGATGAATGATGAATCAGGAATGATGAATCAGGAATCAGGAATGATGAATCACGAATCAGGAATAATGAATGATGAATCAGGAATCAGGAATGGTGAATCAGGAATCAGGAATGATGAATCAGGAATCAGGAATGGTGAATCAGGAATGGTGAATCAGGAATGGTGAATCAGGAATCAGGAATGATGAATCAGGAATCAGGAATGATGAATCAGGAATCAGAATGATGAATCAGGAATCAGGAATGATCAATCAGGAATCAGGAATGATGAATCAGGAATCAGGAATGATCAATCGGGAATCAGGAATGATGAATCAGGAATCAGGAATGATCAATCAGGAATGATGAATCAGGAATGAGGAATGATGAATGAATAATCAGGAATCAGGAATGATGAATCAGGAATGATGAATCAGGAATCAGGAATGATGAATCAGGAATGATGAATCAGGAATCAGGAATGATGAATGATGAATCAGGAATCAGGAATGATGAATCACGAATCAGGAATGATGAATCAGGAATGATGAATGATGAATCAGAATGATGAATCAGGAATGATGAATCAGGAATCAGGAATGATGAATCACGAATCAGGAATGATGAATGATGAATCAGGAATCAGGAATGATGAATCAGGAATCAGGAATGATGAATCAGGAATCAGGAATGATGAATCAGGAATCAGGAATGGTGAATCAGGAATGGTGAATCAGGAATGGTGAATCAGGAATGGTGAATCTGGAATCAGAAATGATGAATCAGGAATCAGGAATGATGAATCAGGAATCAGGAATGATGAATCAGGAATCAGGAATGATGAATGATGAATCAGGAATCAGGAATGATGAATCTCGAATCAGGAATGATGAATCAGGAATGATGAATGAGGAATGATGAATCAGGAATCAGGAATGATGAATCAGGAATGATGAATGATGAATCAGGAATGATGAATCAGGAATGATGAATCAGGAATCAGGAATGATGAATCACGAATCAGGAATAATGAATGATGAATCAGGAATCAGGAATGATGAATCAGGAATCAGGAATGATGACTCAGGAATCAGGAATGGTGAATCAGGAATGGTGAATCAGGAATGAGGAATGATGAATCAGGAATCAGGAATGATGAATCAGGAATCAAGAATGATGAATCAGGAATCAGGAATGATGAATCAGGAATCAGGAATGATGAATCAGGAATCAGGAATGGTGAATCAGGAATGGTGAATCAGGAATGGTGAATCAGGAATCAGGAATGATGAATCAGGAATCAGGAATGATGAATCAGGAATCAGGAATGATGAATCAGGAATCAGGAATGATGAATCAGGAATCAGGAATGATGAATCAGGAATCAGGAATGATCAATCAGAATCAGAATGATGAATCAGAATCAGGAATGATCAATCGGGAATCAGGAATGATGAATCAGGAATCAGGAATGATCAATCAGGAATGAGGAATGATGAATCAGGAATCAGGAATGATGAATCAGGAATGATGAATCAGGAATGATGAATGATGAATCAGGAATCAGGAATGATGAATCAGGAATCAGGAATGATGAATCAGGAATCAGGAATGGTGAATCAGGAATGGTGAATCAGGATGGTGATCAGGAATGGTGAATCAGGAATGGTGAATCTGGAATCAGAAATGATGAATCAGGAATCAGGAATGATGAATCAGGAATCAGGAATGATGAATCAGGAATCAGGAATGATGAATGATGAATCAGGAATCAGGAATGATGAATCTCGAATCAGGAATGATGAATCAGGAATGATGAATGAGGAATGATGAATCAGGAATCAGGAATGATGAATCAGGAATGATGAATGATGAATCAGGAATGATGAATCAGGAATGATGAATCAGGAATCAGGAATGATGAATCACGAATCAGGGATAATGAATGATGAATCAGGAATCAGGAATGATGAATCAGGAATCAGGAATGATGACTCAGGAATCAGGAATGGTGAATCAGGAATGGTGAATCAGGAATGAGGAATGATGAATCAGGAATCAGGAATGGTGAATCAGGAATGGTGAATCAGGAATGAGGAATGATGAATCAGGAATCAGGAATGATGAATCAGGAATCAAGAATGATGAATCAGGAATCAGGAATGATGAATCAGGAATCAGGAATGATGAATCAGGAATCAGGAATGGTGAATCAGGAATGGTGAATCAGGAATGGTGAATCAGGAATCAGGATGATGAATCAGGAATCAGGAATGATGAATCAGAATGGTGAATCAGGAATGGTGAATCTGGAATCAGAAATGATGAATCAGGAATCAGGAATGATGTATCAGGAATGATGAATCAGGAATCATTTCTGATTCCTGATTTATCATTCCTGATTCATCATTCCTGATTCCTGATTCATCATTCTTCATTCCTGATTCATCATTCCTGATTCCTGATTCATCATTCCTGATTCCTGATTCATCATTCCTGATTCATCATTCCTGATTCATCATTCATCATTCCTGATTCATCATTCCTGATTCGTGATTCATCATTCCTGATTCCTGATTCATCATTCATCATTCCTGATTCCTGATTCATCATTCCTGATTCATCATTCCTGATTCCTGATTATTCATTCATCATTCCTCATTCCTGATTCATCATTCCTGATTGATCATTCCTGATTCCTGATTCATCATTCCTGATTCATCATTCTGATTCATGATTCATCATTACTGAGTCATCATTCCTGATTCCTGATTCATCATTCCTGATCCTGATTCATCATTCCTGATTCCTGATTCATCATTCTTGATTCCTGATTCATCATTCCTGATTCCTGATTCATCATTCCTCATTCCTGATTCACCATTCCTGATTCACCATTCCTGATTCCTGAGTCCATCATTCCTGATTCCTGATTCATCATTCCTGATTCCTGATTCATCATTCCTGATTCATCATTCCTGATTCCTGATTATTCATTCATCATTCCTCATTCTGATTCATCATTCCTGATTCATCATTCCTGATTCCTGATCCTGAATGATGAATGATGAATCAGGAATGATGTATCAGGAATCAGGAATGATGAATCAGGAATGAGGAATGATTAATCAGGAATGAGGAATGATGAATCAGGAATGAGGACTCAGTAATGATGAATCAGGAATCAGGAATGATGAATCAGGAATGATGAATGATGAATCAGGAATGATGAATCAGGAATCAGGAATGACGAATCACGAATCAGGAATAATGAATGATGAATCAGGAATCAGGAATGTTCAATCAGGAATCAGGAATGATGAATCAGGAATCAGGAATGATGAATCAGGAATGATGAATCAGGAATGAGGAATGATGAATGAATAATCAGGAATCAGGAATGATGAATCAGGAATGATGAATCAAGAATCAGGAATGATGAATCAGGAATGATGAATCAGCAATCAGGAATGATGAATGATGAATCAGGAATCAGGAATGATGAATCACGAATCAGGAATGATGAATCACGAATGATGAATGATGAATCAGGAATGATGAATGATGAATCAGGAATGATGAATCAGGAATCAGGAATGATGAATCACGAATCAGGAATAATGAATGATGAATCAGGAATCAGGAATGATGAATCAGGAATCAGGAATGATGAATCAGGAATCAGGAATGGTGAATCAGGAATGGTGAATCAGGAATGGTGAATCAGGAATGGTGAATCAGGAATGGTGAATCAGGAATGGTGAATCTGGAATCAGAAATGATGAATCAGGAATCAGGAATGATGAATCAGGAATCAGGAATGATGAATCAGGAATCAGGAATGATGAATGATGAATCAGGAATCAGGAATGATGAATCTCGAATCAGGAATGATGAATCAGGAATGATGAATGAGGAATGATGAATCAGGAATCAGGAATGATGAATCAGGAATGATGAATGATGAATCAGGAATGATGAATCAGGAATGATGAATCAGGAATCAGAATGATGAATCACGAATCAGGAATAATGAATGATGAATCAGGAATCAGGAATGATGAATCAGGAATCAGGAATGATGACTCAGGAATCAGGAATGGTGAATCAGGAATGGTGAATCAGGAATGAGGAATGATGAATCAGGAATCAGGAATGATGAATCAGGAATCAAGAATGATGAATCAGGAATCAGGAATGATGAATCAGGAATCAGGAATGATGAATCAGGAATCAGGAATGGTGAATCAGGAATGGTGAATCAGGAATCAGGAATGATGAATCAGGAATCAGGAATGATGAATCAGGAATCAGGAATGATGAATCAGGAATCAGGAATGATGAATCAGGAATCAGGAATGATGAATCAGGAATCAGGAATGATCAATCAGGAATCAGGAATGATGAATCAGGAATCAGGAATGATCAATCGGGAATCAGAATGATGAATCAGGAATCAGGAATGATCAATCAGGAATGATGAATCAGGAATGAGGAATGATGAATGAATAATCAGGAATCAGGAATGATGAATCAGGAATGATGAATCAGGAATCAGGAATGATGAATCAGGAATGATGAATCAGGAATCAGGAATGATGAATGATGAATCAGGAATCAGGAATGATGAATCACGAATCAGGAATGATGAATCAGGAATGATGAATGATGAATCAGGAATGATGAATCAGGAATGATGAATCAGGAATCAGGAATGATGAATCAGGAATCAGGAATGATGAATCAGGAATCAGGAATGATGAATGATGAATCAGGAATCAGGAATGATGAATCAGGAATCAGGAATGGTGAATCAGGAATGGTGAATCAGGAATGGTGAATCAGGAATGGTGAATCTGGAATCAGGAATCAGGAATGGTGAATCAGGAATGGTGAATCAGGAATGGTGAATCAGGAATGGTGAATCTGGAATCAGAAATGATGAATCAGGAATCAGGAATGATGAATCTCGAATCAGGAATGATGAATCAGGAATGATGAATGATGAATCAGGAATGATGAATCAGGAATCAGGAATGATGAATCACGAATCAGGAATGATGAATGATGAATCAGGAATGATGAATCAGGAATCAGGAATGATGAATCACGAATCAGGAATGATGAATCAGGAATCAGGAATGATGAATCAGGAATCAGGAATGATGAATCAGGAATCAGGAATGATGAATCAGGAATCAGGAATGATGTATCAGGAATCAGGAATGATGAATCAGGAAAGAGGAATGATGAATCAGGAATCAGGAATGATGAATCAGGAATCAGGAATGATGAATCAGGAATCAGGAATGATGAATCAGGAATGATGAATCAGGAATCAGGAATGTTCAATCAGGAATCAGGAATGATGAATCAGGAATCAGGAATGATGAATCAGGAATGATGAATCAGGAATGAGGAATGATGAATGAATAATCAGGAATCAGGAATGATGAATCAGGAATGATGAATCAAGAATCAGGAATGGTGAATCAGGAATGGTGAATCAGGAATCAGGAATGATGAATGATGAATCAGGAATCAGGAATGATGAATCAGGAATCAGGAATGATGAATCAGGAATCAGGAATGATGAATCAGGAATCAGGAATGATCAATCAGGAATCAGGAATGATGAATCAGGAATCAGGAATGATCAATCGGGAATCAGGAATGATGAATCAGGAATCAGGAATGATCAATCAGGAATGATGAATCAGGAATGAGGAATGATGAATGAATAATCAGGAATCAGGAATGATGAATCAGGAATGATGAATCAGGAATCAGGAATGATGAATCAGGAATGATGAATCAGGAATCAGGAATGATGAATGATGAATCAGAATCAGGAATGATGAATCACGAATCAGGAATGATGAATCAGGAATGATGAATGATGAATCAGGAATGATAAATCAGGAATGATGAATCAGGAATCAGGAATGATGAATCACGAATCAGGAATGATGAATGATGAATCAGGAATCAGGAATGATGAATCAGGAATCAGGAATGATGAATCAGGAATCAGGAATGATGAATCAGGAATCAGGAATGGTGAATCAGGAATGGTGAATCAGGAATGGTGAATCAGGAATGGTGAATCTGGAATCAGAAATGATGAATCAGGAATCAGGAATGATGAATCAGGAATCAGGAATGATGAATCAGGAATCAGGAATGATGAATGATGAATCAGGAATCAGGAATGATGAATCTCGAATCAGGAATGATGAATCAGGAATGATGAATGAGGAATGATGAATCAGGAATCAGGATGATGAATCAGGAATGATGAATGATGAATCAGGAATGATGAATCAGGAATGATGAATCAGGAATCAGGAATGATGAATCACGAATCAGGAATAATGAATGATGAATCAGGAATCAGGAATGATGAATCAGGAATCAGGAATGATGACTCAGGAATCAGGAATGGTGAATCAGGAATGGTGAATCAGGAATGAGGAATGATGAATCAGGAATCAGGAATGATGAATCAGGAATGATGAATCAGGAATCAGGAATGATGAATCAGGAATCAGGAATGATGAATCAGGAATCAGGAATGGTGAATCAGGAATGGTGAATCAGAATGGTGAATCAGGAATCAGGAATGATGAATCAGGAATCAGGAATGATGAATCAGGAATCAGGAATGATGAATCAGGAATCAGGAATGATGAATCAGGAATCAGGAATGATGAATCAGGAATCAGGAATGATCAATCAGGAATCAGGAATGATGAATCAGGAATCAGGAATGATCAATCGGGAATCAGGAATGATGAATCAGGAATCAGGAATGATCAATCAGGAATGAGGAATGATGAATCAGGAATCAGGAATGATGAATCAGGAATGATGAATCAGGAATGATGAATGATGAATCAGGAATCAGGAATGATGAATCAGGAATCAGGAATGATGAATCAGGAATCAGGAATGGTGAATCAGGAATGGTGAATCAGGAATGGTGAATCAGGAATGGTGAATCTGGAATCAGAAATGATGAATCAGGAATCAGGAATGATGAATCAGGAATCAGGAATGATGAATCAGGAATCAGGAATGATGAATGATGAATCAGGAATCAGGAATGATGAATCTCGAATCAGGAATGATGAATCAGGAATGATGAATGAGGAATGATGAATCAGGAATCAGGAATGATGAATCAGGAATGATGAATGATGAATCAGGAATGATGAATCAGGAATGATGAATCAGGAATCAGGAATGATGAATCACGAATCAGGAATAATGAATGATGAATCAGGAATCAGGAATGATGAATCAGGAATCAGGAATGATGACTCAGGAATCAGGAATGGTGAATCAGGAATGGTGAATCAGGAATGAGGAATGATGAATCAGGAATCAGGAATGGTGAATCAGGAATGGTGAATCAGGAATGGTGAATCAGGAATGAGGAATGATGAATCAGGAATCAGGAATGATGAATCAGGAATCAAGAATGATGAATCAGGAATCAGGAATGATGAATCAGGAATCAGGAATGATGAATCAGGAATCAGGAATGGTGAATCAGGAATGGTGAATCAGGAATGGTGAATCAGGAATCAGGAATGATGAATCAGGAATCAGGAATGATGAATCAGGAATGGTGAATCAGGAATGGTGAATCTGGAATCAGAAATGATGAATCAGGAATCAGGAATGATGTATCAGGAATGATGAATCAGGAATCATTTCTGATTCCTGATTTATCATTCCTGATTCATCATTCCTGATTCCTGATTCATCATTCTTCATTCCTGATTCATCATTCCTGATTCCTGATTCATCATTCCTGATTCCTGATTCATCATTCCTGATTCATCATTCCTGATTCATCATTCATCATTCCTGATTCATCATTCCTGATTCGTGATTCATCATTCCTGATTCCTGATTCATCATTCATCATTCCTGATTCCTGATTCATCATTCCTGATTCATCATTCCTGATTCCTGATTATTCATTCATCATTCCTCATTCCTGATTCATCATTCCTGATTGATCATTCCTGATTCCTGATTCATCATTCCTGATTCATCATTCCTGATTCATGATTCATCATTACTGAGTCATCATTCCTGATTCCTGATTCATCATTCCTGATTCCTGATTCATCATTCCTGATTCCTGATTCATCATTCTTGATTCCTGATTCATCATTCCTGATTCCTGATTCATCATTCCTCATTCCTGATTCACCATTCCTGATTCACCATTCCTGATTCCTGAGTCATCATTCCTGATTCCTGATTCATCATTCCTGATTCCTGATTCATCATTCCTGATTCATCATTCCTGATTCCTGATTATTCATTCATCATTCCTCATTCCTGATTCATCATTCCTGATTCATCATTCCTGATTCATCATTCCTGATTCCTGATCCTGAATGATGAATGATGAATCAGGAATGATGTATCAGGAATCAGGAATGATGAATCAGGAATGAGGAATGATTAATCAGGAATGAGGAATGATGAATCAGGAATGAGGACTCAGTAATGATGAATCAGGAATCAGGAATGATGAATCAGGAATGATAAATCAGGAATCAGAAATGATTCCTGATTCATCATTCCTGATTCATCATTCCTGATTCATGATTCATCATTACTGAGTCATCATTCCTGATTCCTGATTCATCGTTCCTGATTCCTGGTTCACCATTCCTCATTCCTGATTCATCATTCCCGATTCCTGATTCATCATTCCTGATACATCATTCCTCATTCCTGATTCATCATTCATCATTGCTGATTCATCATTCCTCATTCCTGATTCATCATTCCACATTCCTGAGTCATCATTCATCATTCCTGATTCATCATTCCTCATTCCT
>JAOWCC010001136.1:0-37991 GCA_030867875.1 Actinernus sp. WN-2022 | reverse complement strand
TTAATATATAAAACCAATATTATAACACGCTTTCTGTGTTTTTGTTCTCTGTTACCGGTATAACATTATAGGGATATGTTAGGAGAACAAAGTTTACAGCATTTCTGGGCATAGCTTATGTGGGAATGTTGGGTCAATTCGGTCAGCAACACGATGGCTTCACCTCAGTCTCGCCAATATGTTGAAATTATTGCACCATTCGTTGCATACTCGGCCCAGTACTCTAGCCAACCGCTAGGCATGTCCAACCGTAGTCGTAGTCGCTGTATATTAAATTCGCTAATATAGCAAATACATGAGATCTTTTTGTCAACCTACCTGTCCCTCTCTCCATTCATATGACAGCAGTCGGACTTGAACAGGAGCCAGCCCTGACCACGAGCATGGCGGTGCTATGGAAACAAGCTGACCTGATGGTGTTGTGAGCTCAAATGGCTCAGCAGGAATGTGGAACACTCTGTTCACCTTCAGAGCAGGACAAACCAGCAGAGGGATATGCTGACAAAGATATATATTAAACATTAAATAAGAAAGGTTTGCAAAAATGAGGAAAGAAAATGTTAACATAATGGGCAACAAGGGAGTGGTCATTATTTATGGAGTGGGGAGGGGGAAAATAAGGCAAATCAGTCTTAAAAACTGTTTATGCCCCACCTCCCCCCCCCCCCCCCAAAGGGTGGAGGTAAAAACTTTGATGATCCCCCACAAAAGCACTTCAAACTTTTTTGTGCTTCCCCACCCCCCCCCCCCCCCCCCCCCAAAAAAAAAAACTTTAGCCAACCTACATTTGTATAAATAATGACCACTCCCTAATAATGGCCATATTTATATAGTGCCATATATCACCAGTCTCATCAGTGAAACTATGGACTACTTATTAAATTATTTATGGCGCTTGAAAATAATGCTGCAGATATCTGTCCTGTGAAATGTAGAAAGTAGTCACTTCTTTTAGTATGTCCTTTAGGAATTATTTTTGTGCTTGCAAATCAAAATATCATTGTTTTTTTTGGATGACCTGGAGAATGCACCCCCCCCCCCCCCCCCCCTCAACAAAGTAAATAAATTTCCAGATTCCATTTTATTTCTGCACATTATTAAAGGTTTGACTGATTTGAGGTGTACTGTCCAAGTTACATTATACAGGACTGTGTAATTTAAATATAAGTTTTTGTCAAAGTTACTCAACTTCACAAAATAATGAGTCTTAGTTTCATTTCTAGCTATAAATAAAAGGCATGAACAGTGTAAAAATTGAAATACTAAATCTAATTAATAATATTGCCACGAGGGTAACAGAAAAGCGGTTTTCGATTGAGATTGTAAAATCAAAACCAAAGTAATTACAGAGATATATAATCACGGGAACAAGTAAAAATGCTATTAGCCAATCATGAAGTGCAATAATTCATGATTGGTTTGACTTGAACAATCACGAGTTAAAGATGGTGTTGTGAGCTCAAATGGCTCAGCAGGAATGTGGAACACTCTGTTCACCTTCAGAGCAGGACAAACCAGCAGAGGGATATGCTGACAAAGATATATATTAAACATTAAATAAGATAACCCTCACTAAAACGAGAATTGATTGTGTGATGTAACACACAATGTTTGGTTTGATTGGCTGATAATTACTAAACATTTTTCACAGCCAATAGAAAAGCTAAGCAAATGCAAAACTAAAGCTATCGCTTATTACTTTCAACACTCAATCGAAAACCACACTATAGGCAAACAGTCATCTTCATTAAAAACAATAATAATATTAAAACAATTCTTCAAGCAGACCACAATCCCATTTCAGTTTATAAAATCTATATAAGATTGGTGTGCACCATGTTTTATATTTGAGAAATGAAACAGATCTTCTGTGTTTGCACAGGCTCATGTAAACCAAGGTAAGTTTGGGTGAATTAGAGAGCAGGTACAAACATGAGACCACAGGTTGATTATTATAGAAACTTTATTTTGGTCACAGTGAACTGATTTCAAGTTGCTCCAAATTTCTCTTAAAAGCAGTAGTTTTCATCCAGTCAAATCTTTGTCATACTTGATCATCAAAATTGTCTCCTATTTTCTCCAGTATCTCTGCAAAGCATACTCTGCTGATCTGAGTAGTTAATTTTGTCTTTCATCATGAGAAAGGTCGTCATCATGAGAAAGGTCGTCATCATGAGAAAGGTCGTCATCATGAGAAAGGTCGTCATCATGAGAAAGGTCGTCATCATGAGAAAGGTCGTCATCATGAGAAAGGTCGTCATCATTTTGGGGTTGGCAGTGCACCTTTAAATGTGAAATTCTATAGACCCATTCGAAAAATGGCGTCCAATTAAAAAAGCTATTGTCCTGGTAACGTGAACACGAGGCTAGTCAGTCCACACAAAAGCTTTTGAACGTGTAAGCGAGGCTAGTCAGTCCTAAACAATAGTTAGTTAAATTGGACGCCATTTTTCGAATGGGTCTATAAGGTTCATCATAATAATATTAAGCATGTGAAAACACTTTCTCAAACTCATTATTAATTCATGAGATAGTGATCCAATGGAGGAACTGTATTTGGTCACATGCATGGGTCTTGATACCGGGTGAAACCCTTGTGTTTGATCATGTTTCCAACCCTAGTGATCAATATTTCTTAATCATCATATTCATGAACCACTAACTAATTACATACTGATAAACTACAAGTAAGGAGCGAAGAAGTAAAGAAATAAAGAATGACATAGAAAGAAAAAGTCTGCCTCCACTGGAGTTCGAACCACGACCCTTCCGACCGCTTGCACTAACTCTTGTCCACTAACTCTTGTCCACTACTCTACTAGTACGCTAGTTGAAATCACTGCCATCAAAAAAGAATAATAAGCCATCTATTGAATAATTAGATACAACAGTCAAACAATACTTGCTAATGAAGTTTGAAAAGAAACATATGTAAATTGTCGGTTTTGCATTCACATGAGAAGACATGTCAAACACTCATTGTTCGTCTCGGGTCCTCTCGGGTTTCATTTGTTTTCTCAATATTTGGAACCCCTGATGAAAGACTCCAATTCGTGTTTGACATAGTTCATGAACAAATGTTCTAAAAGTGAAATACAATACCCTTGCTATATTGAGAGTCCAAAATTCAAACACATATTTTTGTAAGGATCTTGTGGATTAGTGCTTATTATTATGCTGTGTATTTGCCCCACATTTCTTCAACTTGCACATTTAGACGTTCCAATTAAATTACATTTAATCTCTTGCACAATTCAGACATTTTTGGAAGGTGAAAAAAATAATTGAGAAGAATTAATATGTTATTCTGACTTGTTATTCTTAAAATGATTTATTGGGTAATGGTAAAATTTGGAAAGCAAAAATCTTTAAGATACAATACATGTACCTGTCCTTACTAAATTCTTTAAGTACTGTTTAAAACACGAACAGCAGTGTTTTATCAAGTTTAAAAATTCGAGGGCGAAGCCCGATAATTTTTTGACTTGATAAAACACGTGCTGTGAGTGTTTTAAACAGCTTCAAAAACGCTTCAAGAATGCAGTGAAAGAAAGTCGCACATCTCAAGGGAATGGTTACTTAATGAACCATTGAACCTTTGTATTCACAACGCCATGCAAAATATTCGAGTAATCACCGCCGGCAATTACGAATATCTCAAGGGAAGGACATGAAGAAATTACCATACTATGTTGTTTGAAGCGGCATTTCGCAATGCAAGAATATTACCTGCACTTGAAGGATTTGGTGTCGTAGTTTACCTCGATAAAGTTCAAGACTTGGAAAGCGATGTGACTGATACGACGGCAAACTCTAAATTTTTGGCTCCGGCACAAAATATGTAAGTTTCATGCATGTTTTTATTATTTTACGGCTTTGAGTTTGGTTTTAATAATTAAACTAAACAGTGGCTCGGTAAACAAGTAATGGTAGTTGGATAACTTCATTTTAAAAATATTATCTGTGTATCTCGGTAGTCTGCTGATATTAGTAAATTTTGTGCAAAATTTATTATCTAGGTACCTTATGTTCCGTGTACTTTTTGCTATCTTTGGGTCTTTATCAGTGAATTCTTAATTAGGATGAAACTTTATATAAAATTTCATGTTCATTAGTATTCTTGATATAAAGTCTTCATCCTAATTTGCATTCTTTTGTAATACCTTTGTACCCCATATTCCCCTGGTACCGAAATCAAAGCCCTCCCCAGGCTTTTTAGAACGATGAGATTTTATCAGGTATAAAGGAGCATGCACATGACTGATTTGCTTCATCTGATTGGACAACATGCTCATTAATTATTCATGAGTTTTTGAAGTACATGTAATCATCACTTTTAAAACTATTTCTCAAATTTAAGACATGGTAACCTCCTGCAAGCTGGCAAAATTAACTGGTATGTAATTAATTATCTCATTAGACAGTTTATTGTGAATAATGGCTGTATAGTTTTAGAAATAATTTAGTATTTTGACAAGTAACATTACTTTAAAATACAATTATCAATGAACTACCAGCGTATATTTCTTTCTAAAAAGTGATAAGATATACTGTAAATGATATCTTCACACTTTTGAAAATATGGCTGGCTTTTAAAAGTCTATAGCCTTTTTAGTAAGAGATGAAAACTGGTATGTCATTGAAAATGATATATTAAACAGAACATTACATGCCTGCTTGGAGATACAAATTTTATCTTCACGTGTTGATGAAATATCTTACTTGTTCACTGTGCTCACTCGTAAGATACTTAATTAAAACACTCTAAGATAAAATCTGTATCTCCGCTTGGCCATGTAATTTAATAATATCCTCTAATTAAACACTATTGCAACCTGTACAATAAGAGATTAATAATTATTGTTATCCAAACATTTCTATTTTGGTTTATCTTATAATAAAACAAGGGAAAATAACAAGCAGTCCATGATCCATTACTTTAATTACAAGTAGTTCACATTACAAAATTAATAATGATCATTATCAAATATTTGGTGTCAAATGCAGTCTGGAAAAACCATGTGAAGGTTAGCAGTTGATTACTCCAGCTATTTAAGGCCTGGGATTTTATCTGCTCAACCAAAAATTATTAAAACATGCCAATGCTGACTAACCTCCATTCTTTACTTATCTACCTGGACAATAAACTATTTGCTTGTACTCATCTAAGCGATGAAATGCTTGCCTCTGTTATGCAAATGAAGGCCATGTATGGGTAACATTGAATTTATCAAACCAAGTACTGGTAAATGTTTTATTAAACAGTTTATCAACTTGAAGCAAACTTTGCAGTTTTTGTTGCTGTTCAAGCCTACCGGTATACATGTATTATAGAATCAAGTCATTTTAAATAATTTAGCAATCTTTAGACTAGATCTATCTATTTTTTGTGTCTATTTTATTCTTCACATAATTGCCCTTGTTGCTGTCACATTCTCTTTGCTTCTCTCTTTAGACTGCTTCTTCATGGTTTTAAGAATTGTAATTTCAATTAATTACGCAAATCCCCTCAATGAGCTGTTAGCTCTTGGGGTAAATATTCGAACAAATATTGTTTAAATAAAATGAAAATAAAAATGTAGGTATTCAGAAATATCCAAGTGATCAACCATGTGACAAGTGCTGCAGTTTGCAGCAATAAGGAAAACAAGAAAGATCAGGATGATAATGTCAGCGATGTATTTTGACTATACTTTAGGAATAAATCATGATGACATTTTAGCACCTGTACTTTTTTTTTTGGAAAAGTCACACAACCTATTTTGCACATTTTCGTCTTAAAGAAATAGTTGGTCCACATGCATGCTGCAGGCCCTCAATACAAGAAAACAGAAAGCAAATTATGATTCACCACTGCATTAGAGCAATTTTCAGTTGTGTAGTAAAACCAAAACCAAAGTAATTACATAGCCAATCACAGGAGCAAGTGAAAACACAATGAGCCAATCACGAACTGAAGTCATTCACAATTGGTTTTACTTGAAGCAATTATGAAGCAAAGTAAACGCAGTTGTCAATGCTGTCGCTAAAACAAAACCTGATTGCATGATTTATGTTTGGTTTTACATGTAGTTTAGAACTTGATTGGCTGATAACTGGAAAACATTTCTCAAAGCCAATAGTAAAGCTAAGCAAATGCTTTTAACTAATGCAATCGACTTGTTGCTTTCGACACTCAATTGAAAACTGTTCTAATACACATGTAATGCCTTGAAATCTATTATCTCAGATGGCCAGGCCAAATCAAAACAATTGAATGTATTATATGGCTAGGTAACGTAATTCATGGGCTATGATTGCTGAGTTTGCAGTCCATAATGTCCTGTATGGACCTCAAACTGAAGCAAAGCTGGTTTAATTTGAATACTTTTGGCCCAATTTATAATAAACATCTTATTAAACCATTAAATATCATGGTTATTTTCATTTAAAATCACTACATTGAATCCATATATGGAGATAATTTTTTGCAGCAAGTTTCAATGTGTAACTATTTTCCAGATGGGAGCTAGGAGCAGAAATGAAATGCACTTCTGTCTCAGTTGGTTGTCTATTTTTAAGAACCAAGGCCTAAAGCATGGGGGGGGGGGTGGTCAAATACTAAACTTTATCAAAATGATTTGCGATAACCACTAGATATGTACCGTAAACACCGGCAGATAAGCCGCACCTTTTTACCAAAAATCTTCGTTGCAAATCAGGGGTGCGGCTTATCTGCGGGAACATGTATAAAAGTTCAATAAATTTCCATAAATTAACGTTTTTAAAAAAACAAAGTATGGTAAGACTGATTAAAACTACACAAAACAAAAAGAAAGGATGCACTAATCATCACTTTCGCAAGCTTGGTGGCTCCTAAAAGAGCTGTTTTGGTTGTCTGTTTCTTGTTTGTTACTTGTTCCGGAACCTTCCATTAAATTTTCTTCATTAAAAGATTTTTTAAGTGATCAACAGTCGCTTTTCTCAAACAACTAAATGTCACTAGACACGTAATCTCCATTCTAACACAAAGTTTTTGCAGTGTTAGCGTTTCCCAGTGACTTGAACAGTTTATAGTTCTTGGGGTACGGCTTATCTGCAAGTGTGGCTTATCTGCCGGTGTTTACGGTATATTTCTGTTGGTAGTGGTGATCTTATTTTAATGGACATATTGGTATACATTCCACCATGACTGACTAACCATGCCCATTTCTATGCCACACTTGCAGATTGCACTCAATTCATAAATAAAATTAATAGTAAAAAAATATTCTCCTTTCCAGAATATAGTGTTACACAGCATCAAATTGGCATTATTTGACAACACTCCATGCAAAGATTCAGTGAAAAAATGTAGTGCAAACGGCAAAGGCCACATGGCATGCCTGGGGTGTTGCTTAAACTCACTTGTATGGTTCATACTGTAAGTTATGTACATGTACACATATCCTCATTTTCCCCTTTTTTTTTAATGCTTGCAAGCACAAGAATGTGTGAGACTGTATTGGGAAGTAAAAATAAAATGGCTTCCAAGTTGCCCATGTTTTTGTGAATTTTTGGAGATTTATTTAACTAATCAACAACTTATCAGTCGGCTATTAACCAGCTAATATGGCTGTTTATTTTTACTCATTAATATTATTCACATTTTGATTTTTGGCTCCCCTAAAGGCTCACCAAAATACACATGGCTCGTTAAAATACACAGCTGGTTAGCCAACTAATAAGTTGTTTATAACATTAATTTTATAAAAATCTGCAAACAACGCACTCAATATGCACAAGAATAAAATAATTAAAAAACCATATTGGGTAGTATGTTAAAAATGGCTTCCTAGCTAGCTGGTTTCCACAGTTCACTTTATTGGCAGATTTGTTTATAATATACCACTGATTAGTTAGCTAATCAGCTAATATGGCTGGAAATGTTTTCTTGTCATTCACATTTTGGCTCCCCGTAAGTCTCACCAAAATGAATACCTCTTTTTAATCGAGTGCGAGCTAGGGCCATACCATACGGTAAGTTATGGACTATTTCCCCCCCCCCCCTTTTTTTATGGTCCAAGCATGAAGCATGCAGGATACAAAAATGGAAGAGAGAAAATGAGGATCTAACTTACGGTACAGAATGAGAAAATGTTTATTAAATTTATTATTTAAATCGACCAATCATAGGTTGCCAAATTACTTAGCTATTCATGTAATAAATACAAGTTTTTTTAAATAATTTACTGGCTGGGTGGTCTGTATAGAGAAAAAAACTGCATGAGAAAAACTGACCAAGGGAGACTGTGCATGACTGTATGAACAAAATAAACATAATTATGTTCAGTATTTTGAAATACCTGTAAACCATAGCCCTCTGTTATACTCCAAAATGCCTTACAGAAGTCCATGTTGGTCTTTTCTGTCACCTTGAGTATCATTTTAGCTCTCATCTCTGGGTTTACTGCGTACTTGCCACTACTCAAGAATGATGTTGTCAGACATGCCAATGGACTGGCCTTGTGACGGTGATATCCCTCGGCAAATGATGCCATTAGTACACATACCAAGTGTAGGAAGTGCCGCAGTGAGGGAATATACTGTGTATTAAGAACAAAAAAGATTTTTTCTGTTTTTTAGATGGAAAATTAGACAAATAAATATTAAATAGTTTATTTTATATTGAGATACAGGGAGACGTCACTTACTGTAGAAGTTACTGTAGAAGTTTCTATTCCATCGATTTTATTAAAACTTGTTCCCAACATATACATAAGTGGCTTATGTTTATGTATTCAACAAATTCCTGGGTCAAATTGGAATTTAGGTGTTTTTTTTTAGGAGGAAAACTGGAGGGCTCAGAGAAAAACCTGGGGCGAGATACCAACAAACCCAACTCACATATGGCACTGCAATCAGGAATCAAACCAGAGACACAGAGGTGACAGGTGAAGTGCTTAATTACCACTGCACCACCATGGTTCTCCATCAGTTAATAGTCCAGTTTCGTATTCGAAAATTACCGCTGACTGCAATGACTACAGACGCATGTACGCAGGGTTAGCCTCATTGCTACAGTGTATACATAGTTTTTGTATAGTGATGGACAAGTTTTATATTGTTTTGTTTTCCTTTTGATGGCAGTAGGCATTTGTAATGTGTCTACAATGTATAAGCTTATAATGTATGGATGACTCATTGTTGAACACTTAATACATAGTCCAGTGAAAGAATACTGCTGTAATATCTATGAGCCTTTGTTGTGGTCCAGATCACACCATATCTACTGTCATTCACAAAATGCATTAACTGTGGGATTTATTTTGTCACTAGGCTGTGCCATTTATTTCATTTCATTTTTCAAAGTGTCTATCAAAGTTCAGATGTTCTTTTTACTTTTTCCTGGTTTAGAAGTCTTCAACTATAAAAAAACATAGTAAAAAAACAAAACAAGGATTGAAATCCATCTCCACCTTCCCATGGAGCAGTCTAGATAGATAGATAGATAGATAGATAGATAGATAGATAGATAGATAGATAGATAGATAGAAACTTTATTTAGACACGGTAGTTTTAACAGTAACTAAGACTGGTTTACATAAAAGCCGTGTGTAAAAATCTATACATCAACATTAAATTATATTACATTCCATTAAAATCTGCTAAAAACGCCAGAGTCAGTTCTTTTAGCGTTCGTGTACGATATATTAAACTATAGTAATTGTAATTGTAAGAGAGTAAATTATAAGGCGTCAAAGAAGCAGGGAGGTAGACCATTTAGCTTAGTTTTAAATGTATTTAACGATTTGCTAGTCCTCAGGTCTTCTGTTAAATTATTCCAAATATGTGCTCCTCTGTAGCCGAATCGCTTTTTACCATAATTCGTTTTGGGGAGGGACAGTTGGAATTTTGATGATGAACCTCTTGTGTTATATGGTGTATGAACCCTATTAAATGTGTGTATTAAATACCCAGGCGCTTGGTTATTATAGATCTTAAACATTCCTATTGCTAAAAGTTTGCGCCTGCGTATTATTAATCTGTCCCAACCCAGTTCGTGAAGTATTGGGCCAGATACTGGAAACTATATGACATTGTACATACATGTACAGTATATATATACATGTTATTTTGTAGACTTGCTCCAAGTCGAACTCACTGAGTCACTGGGTAAGAGATTACTGGGTCAAAAATCGAGCGTGAGAATCAAAGCGAGAGGCAAGTTTGCATTGTTTCACTTCAAGGAAATTGAATTGGGGGATTATGTTTTGGAGCGAAAACACTTTTCAGGGGTGAAGCTTACATTTTGCGCCTTTGACAAACTCTTTCCGAGTACAATCAAATCGTAAATACCACATCCACGGTCGACTGACTTGACACATCAACATACAATGCCTGAAGAATGACATTTTGTGATTGCTGGGCATATCTTAGTACGTCATAAGCCATGCCTCCGGTTTGGCGTGCTGCAAGTGGGAAAAGTCCTTTGTGATGGGGGCTAAGAAGGACTTTGAGAAAGTCTAGTTATTTTGTAGCTAAGCGATTGATATGGCACAGCTTGTTTGTTGAATGTTGTTGAAAATTAAAAGATTGAAGAGGCTCATGATAGATTAAAATAACAAATTAGGCTAATTGAACATTCTATCCGTAACCAAAAAACATGAGTGATTATCATAATTTGCCATTGTTTTCCTTTGTCTTCTTATTAAAAGTATGCATTATTGTGAGAAAAGTGATACAGTTAACAGAAAAGGTCATGGATTAAGTGTTGCCATAGCAACCAGTGACATCATAAGGATATGTTTTGCAGACTCCCTCTTAAATACTTACATGGCCTGGCAAATCAATTAAACCACTTAATAATGCTAATTTGTAAAAACAACATTTAGATGTATCACTTGTTGCTATGGTAACCAATGACATTGTCGTCTCGTTAAAATTCAGAATTAATTGTGACAATTAAGGAATATGTGAGAAATAGCATATTGCCATCAAACCATTTAATTTGCCTTTCATTTAGAAGAAATAACCGATTTTAACACTAATTAGTGTGTTGCTATGGTAACCAATGACATCATCTCATTAGTGACAATGGAACAACATTTTAAAGACGTGAGATATCTTGTATACTTCCATCAAACTATTTAATTTGCTTTTCCTTTAGAAGAAATGCCATATTTTAACACTAATTAGTGTGTTGGCTATAGTAACCAATGACATCATCAACTCATTAGTGACAATGGAACAACATTTTAAAGACGAGATATCTCATACTTCCATCGAAACATATAATTTGCCTTCCATTTAGAAGAAATGCCATATTTTAACACTAATTAGTGTGTTGCTATGGTAACCAATGATGTCATCATCTCATTATTGATGTTACAGTGTCCGGCTTGATGAGACCTGTCACCTGTCCAAGTGAAGATTAGTTAATGAAAACTAATTTTATGACACAATTAGTTTTACAATCAACATTTGGTTTCAATACTGTTTGGTGCCATCCAGCTCAAGCTTATCTAAATGGTTGTAATTCAATACTTTGTCATCCTTTGTCCAAATAATACCCCAAAATCTGAATATTAAAAAAATCATAACTTTGCCAATTCTTGGCAGATCTTGAAAATTTTACCACCAAAATTCTCATTAGGGCGAGATCTATTCATTTATGCTATTTGTTTTGTGGTTTGAATGACTGTAAATTTTGGTCTGACCTCCCTATTAAAGGTAAGGATACATTCTGCAATTGCTCCCATTTAGCTTACTTCTTTGGCTCCACTGTTGTGGGGGCACTTGAACACCTTGCTTGTCCCCCAGTGATATTTATTACTATTGTTTTTAAACATCGCACAGGTGCGTATCCCGACGAATTTCTACATTGTAAATATATTAAAGTACATGTATGTAAACAAATAAACTTGTCAAAAACATTGATAATTGCACGCCAATGTCAACAAAACTCGCGTACGTTTTTACATGACACAATCACAGTCTACAAACCTGAAATCCTAAAGTTCGACCATAAAAGCACTCTCTATCCATTTGTTCTGCTTCATTCATCACTTGAGAATCGTATGATTGAGGGAATAGCTCTCCGTGTTTGCTTTCAGCCAAACAAGTCATCGCATATTGAAGAAGATCTCTTGTTCTTAAAAATAGGTCACTATGGGCTTCTATTTCCAAGCAGTAGTGATGCGCTCTAAAATAAAATCTATCCCGGTGGGTTTGACAGTAATAAGTGAGCTCCGTTAAGGCTCTAATCCCATGTTCTGCAAGTCTTAGTAAACTCCTGTAACCATTGCCTTTAACTTCGGGACTGTAATCAAAGAATGACACAATTTGAGCGAGCTGAATCGCCAGGTCCTCCAACGGCCCTGAAGCCTCCAGAACTCTGTTAAAAGCATCGTGGAATCTCTTGTATACTGAGTTATACGTATATTTACTAAAATAATCAACGTTGTCCTTTACCATTCGTCTCAGGTGCTGGAGTAAAATGGGAAACGAGTCAAAATCTTTTCTTTCTCCAGAAGGTGGACAAACACAAACAGTTTGGTTTTCTCCATCTGACGCCATCTTCAATTCAATTGATTTTCGAGACGATACTTTACTCGGGTTACTAAGCCATGTACACTCCAAGGTTATAGTTTATCTTTTCAATATTTCCTCATCTAGATATGATTTCGTTTGAGGAAATATTAAACGGTACAGATTGCCTTTATACAAATCTCTAACGGCTATAACTATAAGTATAAATAGCCGATGCACGGTCTTGACTTGAGTTGAGAGTTGAGACCGGCTTGCCAACATTCCCTTCTTGCCCTTGGCCTTGGAGATATGTTTGCTCTGGATGACCCCACTGCTCCATTAGATTACCAAGACTAATTCAATCAAATTCACGTAAAATTAAGACGATTTTCGTCGTCAATAGTGCCACATTCTGTCGAAAGTTCACCTGCAAAAATCACGCTATATCACGAGATATCGAGGAAGAGCGAGTCGGAATATCAAATACGAGTGGTCAGCGGTATAAAGAGTGAATACCAACGCGCACTGTTCTCACGCTTGGCACAAATGACCCTAAAATCTATCACTATGCTATATTTTCAAAAGTTTCCAACATAGAAGATTGAATTTTTGTGGGATGATGAAGACCGACGACCTAAACAAAATTCGATGATTTGATCTACCGTAGACATCTTGATGACGTCAGAGTTACGTCATGTATCCATTTATAATAGGTTTCTCGATGTTTTCAATTACCTTGAACATCAGTAAAAGTAGTATAGCCGGTATTAAAATGATACCACTTTTTCTTGTACAACAAAACTCAAAAGGTTGTGAATGTTATGGACGCCTTGTTTTCTTGCACAAGGGGCGTCATAAAGCGAATTCAGAAATCCACTTCATGACGCCCCTTATGCAAGAAAAAAGGCGTCCATAACATTCACAACCTTTTGAGTTTTGTTGCACAAGAAAAAGTTGTATCATTTTAATACCGGCTATACTACTAGGGGTAACTAAGGGTCATTCAAAGTGTCACTAGACATTCTTGTACATAAAATCCAACTCGATAATCCTATTAGAGATATGATTACATATAGTTATATCGCCGCAACATCCTTACACATAAAATCCAAAACTCGAGTATCTGTTAAAGCTATCCTAACACATAGTTATACCAAAGAGAGATATATCGCTGCAACAGCCTTACACATAAAATCCAAATTTGGAGTATCTGTTAAAGCTATCCTAACACATAGTTATATCGAAGGGAGAATGGTGAGACCACGTAGTGAACCACTTCCACGGAGTCTAGCTCGAGAGGCAGGTGCTATTCTAGAGGAGAGAGATGGAATGCTCGAGGGGATGGAGATAGGTCGCCGTACTATCCGATGGCGCTTCTTCCAAGGTGTGGCAGGAGATTTGACCCCTAGGATCATGGAAAAGTTAGTTGCAAAGGTAACCACCAGTTTCTACCTACGCTACAGCTACACTTATCGCATTCGCAATGTCAACGACGGACGCGTGATTCTATTCTCCAAGACTGTCCCAGGCTCTCCATGGGTGAACATCCTAGGAGACGCAGAAGAGTGGATCAATAGCAAGGAGACAGCTCGTTTGAATCCCGACAACATCAATCGACCAAATACCCAATGGGCCTTTGTTCGTTGGATATATGTGGATGTCAAGGTCGTGATCGATCGTCAGCTTTTGTTGGGAACAGGTCCACTGCCCCAATGGCTTCGCCAGAAAAAAGGAATGTTTGCCCTTGATCGATATGGCGACAACCTATGTCTTTGGCGCTGCCTTGCCATGCATGAAGGAGCAAGATTAGATAGGTGTTGCGTCAAAGCTCGAAAACTTGCCCAGGACTTCTATCGCCTGACAGCACCCACACAAGACGTTCCCAGAACTTCCATAGACCAGCTGGAGGAAGTCGAGTTACACTTTGGAATCGGTATTCGGGTGTATGAACCCACGGAGGATGGCGCTTGGCATCTGACGCGACATGCAGCTCACTACAAGCATACGATGACGATTGGGATATACGAAGGACATGCCTTCTACATCAAGGACGTCAAAAAGCTAGGGCACATCTACGTATGTAATGACTGTAAGCAACGGTTTACACAGGCTTGCACCCTTCAACGCCATGCAGATCGTTGTAGTCGTGGAGAAACAAAGATCGTTTGCCCCGGAAAAGTAATCACAGTACCCCAGTCGGCATACGAAAAAGCCTTCTGGCCAGAGAGCACAGCCAGCAAAGTCGCTCTATGCTGGTTAGAACGTGAAACCAAAAGGATTGGGCAACACATTCATCATGCAGCTTGTGGGCATGGTGGAGAGCATTGGATCGAAGGAGCGCCGGTCGACGGCTACGAACCTCTTTCGAAAACCATCTTCCAATTTCATGGATGCTATTTCCATGGCTGCCCGAAATGCTTCCCTATGGAAAGGAGGCTCTATCTCAAGACCTGTGAAAGAACGGCAAAGCTACAAGGAGCTGGTTATACAGTAGTGGAAGCTTGGGGCTGCTCCACAAAGAAGAAGAACAAACCGATCCCCACACCAACACAAACTGTCTACCCACACTTCATAGTTTACGATTTCGAAGCCTATCTCGACACGACAAAAGGAAGACAACCAACAGACCACCTGACCATCGAAAACGTCCATGTCCCAATATCAGTATCAATTGCCGACACATACAATCGAAAGCCAACCCACATCTGTCAACGCAATCCAAAAGAACTCATAGCTGCCTTCGTCGAAGAACTCCAGCAAAGAGCAGAGACAATCCAAGTAGCTATGGCAAGATGGTACCGGCTCGATGAACCCAAATTCTCCTTCGACACCCTACCAAAGAAACAACAAGCTAAGATCGACGAATGGATCAGCCAAGTTCCAGTAGTGGGATTCAACTCTGGCAGGTACGATCTTAATCTGATCAGGGAGCACTTCGTAGGAATCATTGCTGACACCTGTTCAAAGATCCTGGTAGCAAAGAAAGCCAATTCCACTATGTTCCTATTGACCCCAGATTTCCGTTTCCTTGATGTGATCAACTACCTTGGACCTGGAACTTCTTATGAACGTTGGGTCGCTGCCTATGGCTGTGAGTTGCAAAAGAGTTTCTTCCCATATGAGTGGTTTGACTCTCCCGACAAGTTGGATCACATTGGATTACCAGACTATCCAGAGTGGGGTTCGAAGTTGAAAAGAGAACATCTACTATCTATGGCAGAGTTCGAAGACTGCAAGCGCACCTTTCTCGACAAAGGAATGGAAACCTTTGCAGACTGGCTACGATACTACAACGACCTAGATGTAGTTCCATTCCTAGAGGCACTCGAAAAGATGCAAGATTTCTATCACGAGAAAGGAGTAGACATGCTGAAAGACGCAGTGTCCATTCCAGGAGTCTCACTACAGTTCCTGCTTCGAGGTAGTGTAGAAAGGGGAGCTGAGATGTACGCTCCAAGTAAGGAAGCCTACCGCATGCTGAAAGACGCTGTCGTGGGAGGTCCAAGCATAGTGTTCACCAGACTCCACGAAGCGGGAAAAACTAAGATTCGTAGTCATCAGGGAGGAACTAAGATTTGTCGTAAGATTCTTGGATACGATGCCAACGCCCTATATCTTTCTACCATGGAATTCGAAATGCCTTGTGGAAAAGAAAAGGTTGTGCACTATGACGATCCAGGTCCAGCCACCGAAGGATTCGTTGAATGTCTACTTAGTGGAACGTGGTTTGGATATGCAGAAGTAGACATCGAGATACCAAAGAAATTGTGGAAGGAATTTGAGGAGATGCCACCCTTCTTCTACAACAAGAAAATCCCCAAAGAAGCAATTCCTCCACAAATGTTGGCCTACCTCACAAAGACAGGTAGAAAGCTCAGCGAGGAAAAGAAGCTAGTTGGGTGTCTCTCTGGAAAGAAGTTGCTACTCTATGCTCCTCTTCTACTTTGGTATGTAGATCATGGCGCAGTGATCACTGCTGTCTACCGCACGATAGATTACGAACCCAAAGAAATCTTTGGATGGTTCGTGGACCAAGTCACTGAGGCACGTCGTATGGGAGATGAAGATAAAGGTGAGGCTTTGCTGGCAGATGTGTTCAAGCTACTAGGAAACAGCGCCTATGGAAAGTTGCTCGAAGACTTGGGACGCCAAACGAAAGTCACCTATACGAAAGATGAGAAGGTTGTGGACAAGGCATTGCGAAGTGTTTGGTTCGAAGACCTGGAAGAGATTGGTGATGCATATGAACTCGAGAGCCGAAAGGACCAGATCCGAATCAAACGCCCTTTCCAAGTAGGTATCGCTGTGTACCAGCTTGCAAAGCTGCGTATGCTCGAGTTCTACTACGACTTCCTCGATAAGTACATCGACCGAGATGATTTCGAATACATCCAGATGGACACGGACAGTGCGTACATTGCCATCTCTGGAAACAGCATAGATGAAGTTGTACGACCGGAACTACGTGAGGATTTCGAAGCCAATAGGAAGGAATGGCTAGCTTGGGACAAGTGGAGTAGTCGTACGCCAGGACTCTTCAAACTCGAATTCGAAGGACAGCGCGCCATTGCCCTATGCTCGAAAGCCTACTACGTCGATACGGGTGGCAGCAAGAAGTATTCCGCTAAAGGTATGTCTAGACGGCACAACGACATTTCGTGGGATCGATTCAAAGAAACCCTCCAGGGTAGTATCGACGTAGCGAATAACCGAGGCTTCCGCCTATTGCCAGAAGGTGTGGTAACCTACGACCAATGGAAGCTTGGGTTATCGGCTTACTACGACAAAAGACACGTTCTTTCCGATGGAATCCACACCGAGCCAATAGAGTACTATGTCTAACGTCTAGGTACGAACAGAATTCCTTTTGGTGGTAGTTCTGTATCCCTAGGAATGACTTGTAGCTCTTCACGAACGAATCCACGTTTGGGTGCGTCCTTCTCCCCTTCTCGCTTCGCAAGGTAGTAAAGCACAGGCTGTCCCGAAGATACTACACTTCGCGAAATGGTGTATATTTGCAAACTCCACACAGGATCAGTAGCTCTACGTTTTTCACCTCCTTCCAATTCTCCTGGTGCGTAAAGATATCGAACTAGAACGTCGAATGGTAGACGCTCTTCTCTCAATCCAACGGTGCGCGAATACGTAGGAGTCTTCAGATCTACTTGTTGCGCCACTACAGAATTCGAAGGCTCTTTACCAGTCAACCGAGTCACCTCACTATTCATAGCTTTGATAACCATTGGTAAACGAACTACCCATTCTCTACTACGTTCATCTGATCCTTCCGAAGTAAGTACCATCTCTTGTGCATATTGATATCCAAACAATCTCTCAGCTAGAGTCCTATTTGCTCTTTCAACAAAACTTTGCGCTCTATGATTACCAGCCTCACCTCGTTGAACTTTCGTACCATGTAGTTCTAGCGTTTCAGACATACGTCCCATGAATTCTCTACCAGGATCTACTTGCAAGGTCTTTGGCCATTCTAGTGGACTACGTTTATAGATTCGTTCGAATGCCGCAGAAACTTCGCCACTATCTTTAGATGCCAAGGGTTCGGCTTCTTTGTATCGAGAAGCTACATCGATTACCACTAATGCATACTTATATAGTTTCCTTCCACGTCCAGGACGATCGTGTGGTAGAAATATCAAATCAGCTTGGTGGACTTCATTTGGTTTCGATACAGTCCAATGCGGTCGTGGAATGTGTTTTGGTGGTGGTAGATATATTTGCCACATAGATTGCTTTTCCAACCAACTCCTAGCCACGTCTTCTGATGCTTTCGCTGCTACCGATAGCTTACCAATTGCAGAGTGACCTTTCCAATAGCCCATAGGACCATAGAAGATATTCGCAAGTTTAGAATCCATCATACATCTATACGTCCCAACCTTCAACAGATAAAAAAAGAAAAAAGGAAGAATAAAGAAAGTCGTTGCGTGACCCTCTTCATTCTTCCTTTCTTTTTTTTCCTTTTTTTTTTTTTAGTAGTAACCTAGTAGTAGCTTAGGGGTAGCTTAGTAGTAGCTAGTAGTAGCTTAGGGGTAGCTTAGTAGTAGCTAGTAGTAGCTTAGGGGTAGCTTAGGGGTAGCTTAGGGGTAGCTTAGGGGTAGCTTAGTAGTAGCTTAGGGGTAGCTTAGTAGTAGCTTAGGGGTAGCTTAGGGGTAGCTTAGTAGTAGCTTAGGGGTAGCTTAGGGGTAGCTTAGGGGTAGCTTAGTAGTAGCTTAGGGGTAGTAGTATCTATATCCATTTACTAATAGCGTATCCAACGCCTAGCATTCCACCACCAACGTAGAGCAACTCGCCAGTCTTCTGATTGTTTGAGGGTTTGTAGTAGTCAGATAAGCGGGGTTCTTTCATCTCTTTGAGATGTTTAAGCGCCTTACGTAACTTATCGGATCGCACTAAGGCTTCGTTGGTATCTCTTTGATCGTTGTGTGCTTTGCGTTCAAGACCTTCCTGCTCTTGTGCATAGTCATATAAGCTTTGACGTTTGATTCTATACGCTTTCATTTCACGTTCTAGTTTTTCGGTGGCCCTATCGTGTCTCTCTCGTTCTGCATCTACATCACCATCCTTTCCAAGCATTCTAGCTAGTATGCCACCACCAGTAAATGCCGTTGCATTCAATATAGCCCCGAAAATGGCCATTCCAATTGCTGCAGCCATTACGGTTTGGTCTTTCCTTTTTCTTTCTCAAGTTGTTTCTCAAGATATTCCTTTGCGTATAAGCTACCAACTATCACGGCAGTCCACTTTGCGTAATTCACTATGGAAGAAGAAGGATCGCTAAGCATAGATTCCTTGGTAGTCTTTTTTACGATCCACCCAATACCAGCAGCGAGTCCAACGATCTTGACTGCATCGGTTGCCGTCTTCGTCAATTCCTTCTCCATCTAGATATATACTACTATGGTCTCGAGTCTTTAAGTGTTACTCCATGTCTAGTGCCGTTGGCTTTGTCGGAGCTGCAGGTTGTGTCGTGCTAATGGCGGCAACACGCTTATTGCCATCTACATACTTCTTGTACGCAAAGTACGTGCCAAACAATGTAGCGCCAGTACCGATGACTGCGAGAATAGTCAGGTTTTCGAACCGACCTTTCTCTACGTCAGTTTCTTTGGACGGTTCATTTTCACGTTCTATCTCCATCTTTTGAGCTTCTTTTGCACGGGCAGTGACCTTCTCCCAAGCTAATTTTCCTGCTGCAACACGCTTTGGATTTTTTCCTTTCTTAGTTGGTACGGTCGTCGGAGGATTCGCAGTTATCTGATCCGTCTGTCCTTCCATCTTGATTCGATATAGTAGGTATATGTGGAGGTTCAACAGTTGTACCAGGAATGACTACGTGACCAGATATGTGGAATAGGACGCTAGCTAGAGCTACAAGGCGACCTGCTTTGAGCGATAGTAGACCAGTAGCAGCACTGATTTCGTTGCGGACTAGAGGGTCTTCTTGTAGGTCCTTGATCAGTGCTTCTTGAGAATCTATTGGTACTAGGTAGGCAACTAGGCGGGTAGCTAGACGCGTCACACCGTCGACTAAGCCTTTCGTTACTTGCTGAGCTAGGACGGCCTGATACCTCCTATACAACTTGTCTACCTCTTTCTCGGGAAGCCTAGAGATGTCCCCTAGGGAAAAGTTCTTACCTAAGTATTCTTTCGTTACGCCTGTTGCGGCTAAGATCGAAAGTGATTCACGATTGTCTGACGTAATGTCTAGGGCGGTTGGTGGTGGACCTGTTACGTCCTCACCGAATATCTCGAGTATTTCCTTATCAGTCATAATATGTTATAGATGCTGGGAGCTCTAACACTACCTCGAAAGGATGGCGTAGACAGAAGCACATGCGAGCGAACTTATGGGATCCAAGTATCAATCGTAACTCTTTGCATTCTTGCGAGCCTCCATAATCCTCAAATATCTTTTTACCATCTACGACCGATGCTGTATGAAATGCTACTACTATAGCTACGTTCTCACGGAAGGGTTTACATATGCTCGTTAGTTGTTGGGACAGCACCCAAACGGAAAGCCCTATGTGTCGTGCAGAAAAGCTAAGTCCACTAGCTTTTCAGTTCGTTTCTTGACGTCCTTCGATGCGGCGCAATCATCGAGAATCAATAGAGTATTGGTACCTGACCAAAATGTTGCGCAAATACTCAAAGTAGCATCGATGGCATCTTGTGGTGGCGATATGACGAAGAAATGAGGATCTCGATTTGCGAATCCACGATAAGTTTTGTTGTGGGCATACGTAGGACAAATCAGTACTATGTAATCGAACTTACCACGAAATGATCCACGAAGTTGTTCTATGAGAAATGCAGTCTTCCCACAATTCGTTGGACCGACTATGAGTGCGTTGAACGGTACGTGCTCTACGAGAGAATCCATCAGTATAATATACTCTGCAGAGATCTGTTCAATATCGTGACCTGAGCATCCGCAAGGACATAGATGTGCATTTTCACATTTCCACTTCCCTTAGCAGTTCTATGTATGCGAATGTCGATGTCCTTTCCACTGCCGGTTTGTGCCAAGCCATCACCATGAACGGTGGAATCCTTTGCTGTGCGACAATCGATTAGAATAGAGAATCTATTTTCAAAGAACTTCTTTGGAGTCATGGAAGTATTGGGTGTACCAAACCAACCTCTTGCAGCCTCCCAGAAATCTAGGGGAAGCATGCCGCTTGGAAAGAGTCTGTTGGGAATCCCGTTGACATCTACTTCTACCTTCGAAATATCGGGATTCGAGAATGCTTCACTATCTCGCGTGCCAATGGTAGGTGGATCTATGAATAGTAGAAGTAGTCCAGCAAAGGATCGTCGTGGAACATTGACGTTTTGAGATATCAAAGTATCGGATGTTTTAGCGATATCTACTGTTTTGAAGTGAACAGCGTAGTTGTATAGGAATGCAGTACCTATTTCATATTTGTGAAGTGCATTACTAGCCAGCGTTTCGTTCCTGATTGCTTCGTATTCTAGTTGGATGTTGGTAAGTTGGTACGTACCTATCTTCGTAGTATCCGATCCAATTACAACCTCGTTGGCAGGCGCTAGAGTCAACTCGAATGTAATGATACTTTCTAAGGCATGTGGATATAGAACTCCATGTTGTGTCAGAATGTCAACATCTAATGGAATCCTATACTTGGAACCACATGCGGTTAGGAGCGCGTTGTCTGCAGCAGATGAAGTACTTGCGTCACCAGCTTTCGATCGTAGCTTATTCAAGTTCTCTGATTGAATGCCTTGTTGTATTCTAGACTCTCTCTCCTGCGTAGATAGGTATACATCGGAGTATGTTTGTAGGAGGTCTGGCCTGACAAGGTCTTCTACTGTTTCAGCTCCCATCCTACAGATTCTACGCATGACCAAGCAGCGTCCAACGTTCGAAACGACTCTGTTATTCGCATGTCCACCAGATAGTACGATGTCGCCCAATAGCGCTAAGCTACCAGGTACTAGTACTACATCTTCTGCTAGCTTTGGGACTTCTACGTATAGAGTCTCACCTGGATTGGCAGATGATCGAGTGAAAGTTTTCCTATACAAGTCTCGCGGAGCCTTGAGTGCATGAGGCTCTCTTCGTACTTGTGTGGGATCCAATATTGATGAGATCATGTTGAATATAACTATATATGTAGATATGTTTAACATGGCCTCTGAGGGTAGGTATGATGAAAGAACTGATGAAGCTGAAAGAGGAAGAGACTACGACAACGATGATACTGTCAATGAAGAAGCACGGAAATTGGCGTCAGACTCTACGAATGTGGATCCGAGTGAATCACTCAACCTGAAAACTAGCCGTGACTTCTCCAAGGAAGGTGCTCGACCAAAGAATCGGGAAACCTCGTTTTCTAAAGAAGATAACGATTACTTCGACGAACTCATTGCGGAGGATGAGGATAGAATCAAACATCCGAAATTTAGCGATCGCCGCGTAGTCTTCAAAGCAGGCACATCGGATGAACTGAAACAAATGCTATTTGATACTGTATGGGAACACTATGCGGATGTAGGGACTCGTGGAGGAGTCCTTGAGATAACTGGAATATGGGATGCCAATAAGGAACTAGGTAGGATCTATCTTCACGTACTTGGAAGTAAAGAGAAGCCCATACCTTTGACCACAGTGAAGGGTGAAAGATACCAAAGTATGGGTAAGGATCTCAAATTTGCCCTAGGCCCTACGGATGCAGAAAGAGCAGAACAAGTCCTCCAAGGTCAAGAAAAGGCCGCCGAACATCTCAAAGTAGAAGATAGCATACTTCTAAGCTCAACGTCAACTGAGGATCAGAAGGAAGCGGCTAAGGAAGAGAAAGTACACATCCATGACGAAATAGAATTACTCGAACGTCAAGAAGAAGCCATACTAGAACGTATGTCGCTACGTGAAAGGATCAAATACATTTTCAGAAAGCATGGAATGACCGTTCTTGCAGTGGTAACTTCTATTGGCGCTATCGTTAGTACGATAGTTTCCCTGTTGTCGAAATCCGTACCGAAACCAATAAAGACTGGTATTGATAAAGCAGCAGATGCAGTAAAGAAGGGATTGCAAACGACTGGGGGGTTGTTGAAAGAAATGGGAAAGAAACTTGGACAGATCCTACCTGGAATGATTGGATCGATTGCGAGTTTCATATTTACTATGGCTGGTAAAGCTCTGGGAGTACTAGCACAGAACGTTTGGTTATTCATCGTAGCAATAGTGGTGATCACTATAGAGCAATACAAACGACGTTAACGAAACAACATCGAGGCGATTCCAGCTGCGGCAATGGCTGTCACGGCGAGATTAATCTCATGTTGTGGAGTAGGATTCGGTAAGATACTATGTGAAACTCGTTGTGGTAATTGTTGTGGAACTTGATGTGGTAATTGTTTCTTTTGTTTCTCCCCTTTCATATCTAGTGGGGATTTATTTTCGAGAACATCTGTATTAATATCGTTTTTCCCTAACACCATATCTTTCGTAGCTTTCGGGATTGGATTCTTATAGCCATCTTTCTCACTAAGATAGTACACTAGATCGCTTGGCAATAATCGCACACCTGGAGCTATTGCTAGATCGAGCCTCTTATGTGTCCTCGTTATAGCAGTAAGATAGTTTTTGTAGCTCACCACTAAGTCGTTTTCGAGAATGGCATCTTCGACTAAGCTCTTAAACTTTTCTTGGACGTTATGACTATCTATGATGGAGCCGTTCAAGTCGGCTTGAGCACCAAGTATGCAATGTCCAAAAGCCTCGACAGATCTATCCAATCTACCTAATCCAACATCTGTCAAACCCTTTCCGATTGGTGGTGTAAACCAATTGTATTGCTTTCCTTCATGTTCATCGTTCCTAATGAAGGCCACAAGATTGCCCTGATCCTCCTTACCGCCTTGGTCTGCAAATAAATTATGTTTCTGAGGCCATGTGGTTGCACCTTTGTCATAGCTTCGGTCTCCATGGACGTTTACGTATCCTCTCCAACCTGGGTACAAAAGGAATATATCTCCTAGTCCATTATTCCTACCTCCGTGCCATCGGAAATCTGGTGTTCGAGATATACCAAATTCGATGCACAATTTCTCAAGAGCTAATTTGTTATAGGGGTTATCCATTTTCTTGAAATTAGAGTTACCAGGTAAAGGAACTCCATGAGTACCACCAAGTTCACGTAGAATTCTTCGTATCGTGAAATAAACATGGAATCGTAGGAACCCCTGAACGACTGGTGGATACGTTTTGAAAATAGGATCAAACAATGACACTCCACATCCAGAAGTCGCACACCACGTTGCGAAATTCAATTGTTGAGGCCAGTATTTGAAATCCGGACCATGTAACCAATGGTAGGACTCATTTGCTGTCATATGCTTTACGACGGTCTCCTTGAATATATTTGGAACGCCTGCTTTGAACTTATTCTTTGAGGTGGCATATATCCATAGATTAGTGAGATCGATATCTTGTGCCGGTCCAGTAGAAGGAACTGCTGTAATAGGATATTTCGCACTCCTATCTAGGATCAACGTAGATGGGAAACCTTTATGCATATCCCACAACGCATTATCGATACGTCTTTGAGTGACTGCAGGTAGCTTGGAGACATCATTACCGTAAACGACATAGCTAGAATCTCCATCTCGAAACCAAATACTCGTCGAATATTTGCCTGGACCGTTCACTTCCGTAGAGACATAGAACTTGTGAAGATCTGCATGTGGGTATTTCTTCTTGAACTTCGCTAATAGATCTGCATTCAATGTTGCAACCTCTCTACTTTTCGCATCTTCTCTATCTATCCGAGCTTGATTCTCTCTCCTAGCTTGATTCTCAGCCTTTGACCGTATATTAGCATTCGGTGTTGGGAACTCTTCCTCTTCGTCTTTCCCTCCGTAATGGTAACTGAAAAGACCTCCGGACCTCCTCATGTTAAAGCTATACGTATATATAGTTATACCTTCAACATATAAGATGGTTCTCTTATATATCACCACAACATCGTCTGACCATACTGTCTACTTCGACGACCCTATTCTTATATGGAACATTTCACTAGTCGAGGTCACTTTCGAGAATAGCTGGTGGAACCTAGAAACGGAGGCTACGTTCGAGTGGGATACCGGAGGCGTAGGGTTCCCATACACACTCTATCCGGGGGCTCATAACATACGTACACTCAAGCCCTTATTGTCGAATAAAGCCGTAAGCTTCATAAATAAAAGCGGTAAGAGGGATTGGATCCTAAAGGTTCAGAAAGCAATCAAGTTCAGTAAGAATCTCTGCGAACTATTGGGTATCGAAGGAAATGAAGAAGCAGATGGTAATGTATCACTCAAAGTGGGAGAATACGATCTGGTGATCAAAGATATCCACACAATGTATGTCCACTGCGATGTGGTGGATTCCAGTTTCTCGCTACTAGAAGGAAAGCGATCGAATGTACTGGCTAGCTTTAAAGTACGAGGCAGCTGGTTTGACACAAATACGTATTCTACAACGCCCCCACTACCTGTCCGAGCTCCAGGGACAATGCAAAACAGCCTTCGACTGACAATTCTCGATGAGAAAGGCAATCTGATAGACTTCCGTGGTCAACCGATACGATACGTGTTGAAGCTTGAGTAAGCTATATGTATAACGTACAATGGAAGGCGATTCGATTCAACCGTTTCCATCAGCACCAAGTATCTATCCACAGATCGCTAACGACACTGGAAAGAACTTTAGACTGCAAACGATCCGAGACACGCTTTCGGACATCGAAGTTCAAGAAAGGCACTACGAAGGTGTGCGCAAGAAATATGCACGTTCTCAAGGAATAGTTCATGGCATCGCAGTGGTAACTGGAGGTCTATCTGTGATCTTATCTGGATCTGGATTGGGCGCAGCGTTGACTGCATGGGGTTGGAATAGTGATTGGTCTACCACTTGGAGTTATTGGTGGACTATGTGGATTAATTTCAGCATCTACAACCCTTGGAGCTAAGAAGTTAGGAATGAAGGTTTCTAAGCATGAAAAGACAACTATGTTAGCAAAAGCGAAAATCAATACGATTCGCGATCTAGTATCGAAGGCACTACGTGATGAAAACATATCCGACTCTGAATACAGTCTCATCCTGAACGAAGCGAATAAGTATGAGATCATGAGATCTGAAATTCGTCGCAAGGCTTCCATAGGTGAAAAAAGCATTCGAGCCGAACTCAAGCAAGAAGTGCAAAAGGAAATGCGAGAAAAACTTGGAATGTAAGAATCAACGTTTCCTATGAAAGAAATGAACATGGCTCTCACTTCCACTTCGCTAAGTCCTACTGCTAGTTAGCCCATGCTTAGTGTAGATTGGTTCAAAGTAGGAATGGTAAGAAGACAACTCCTTGACAAAACGCTTGACTGAATTTCCAAATACATCACAACGTTCGACGACTTCGTTAAGAGACATAGACGAGCCTAAACGTTGTAGCACCTCGTAACTTGCTCCAACAACTTTCGTCTTAATTACCGATCTGCCTACATTGTTTTCTATTGCCATAGTCACAACCTCGTGGACTATTTGTTGAGCGTCTATAAGTACTCCTTGAGGATCGAGCTGTAGGAAAGTCGTTGCAATGTGAGGAACTATGCGCTCGGCATTCAAGTCTACATTGATCTCATCGTCGTCACACAGAGAACGTATAAAGACCTCTCCTCTATGGATGCCTTTGTTGCTTAGTTGCATGAAGCGAGCAACCTCACCTTTAGATCTGACGAATCCACATTGTATGCATGCATGGTAGAGTAGAGCAGCTAGAATATGTCTCTTAGCATCGCTACGCTTGGGATGAACTTTCATTACTTGGATAAATGCGTCGGCTACGATTCCTAAAGTGTTCGTAGGGAACGATAGGTCACAACTTTGTTTGTAAATAGTGTTGTATGCTCGTAGTTCTTGTAGGAGCGTTTGTCGTTGTAGTTCCGTGTTATCGCTTTGCTTTGGTTTTGCTCGGTCTAGATCACTTTGATACTGAAATCCATCCGGACCTACTATACGCAGTCGAGTAGTAATAATATCGATCCTAGTTCCTTCACATGGTTCAACCTCGGAAACAAGACCACAGGTGGGACATACGAATTCCGTTCCTTGTATTTCAAAGGGGCAGAGACAATCAGGACATGTTTCACTGACGTTAATATGTTCCACTTGTGGTTTGATATTCAGGCTTCTACAAATTCCAGGACCAAACAATCTGACTAGCTCGTCCATGATACAACTATAAATGTTTATATGTTTAATAGAAAAAAAAAAAGAAAAAAAGAATGAAGAGGGCCACGCAACGACCTTCTTCATTCTTCTTTTTTTTTTTCCGTGGCTATTCCTAATCGTCCTTCTCACTCCTCAAGGCAGCCAACACCTTGTTGAGCGCATGGGTGAGAGACTCTCCGAGACCTTCCTCTGGTTCCGCGGGCAATTCTTCCTCTGCTTTAGCCTTTCTTGGATACGAGTCGTAGACGGACCCCGGCTTGTTGGCAGTCCTAATCAACTCATTCCTGAGGTCTTCCTCTAGCATCTCGTCGAACTCCATAGCGTGTCTCACATCGGCAGCATTCTGCTCTTCCTCCGGTTCCACCACGTTTGGCTCTGCAAGTTCCTCCTTTCTTGGATCCTCTAGCATCTTGCTGGACTTCTTAGCGCGTTTTACATAGACACCGGGACACTTCACCTTGATGGTGAGACGGTCGCATCTTGAGCAAAGCCCGTAACTAGTACGACATCCTTTACCGCACTTCGAGCATGGTATGAGTGGGGCACAACCTTTTGAGATTTGGTAGTTGTGCTGGCAACAGAACTTCGTTGTCTTCGAAATCCTCTTTTGGCATTTCGTGTCCTTCCCTCTCAGCAACCAATCACAAGTTATTGTGGCGTCTACATTTGAGTTCTTCTTCGACATGTTCGATCTGTATGGTGTTAATGCGTACTAAGATAACAACGTAAGCTAGTATTGTGGAATAAAGAATATATACTAAGTAGTATATAAAGTGGGGGGGCTGGGACACTTTCAACAATCTACTGCACAAAAAGCAACGTTTGTTGCACAAGAAGCTCAAACTAGCGACCACTAAAATAGAAAAATCAACGATTCTTGCACAAGAAATACAACAAATGACACAAGGGCTGGGACAAAAAACAACTAATTGGGGGACTGGGACACTTTCAACAATCTGCTGCACAAAAAACAACGATTGTTGTACAAGGACGTCAAAAAGCGAATTCAATGCAACTTTCTACTGGTGTATTAGAGTATCTAACTTTCAACATTCTGCTGCATAAAAACACAACAAATGACACAAGGGCTGGGACACGGGGACATTGAGAAACCTAAAGTTTCGATGGCGCATTATTCTGGATTAGGGCTGCTCAGATCGCGCTAGAGCGCCCAACATAATACTGCAGATCGAAGGCCGTCCCCCGATATGTTTGGGTTTCAACTACCGTTCTCTAGAGCTGCCAACGAACTAGCAAAGCCAAAAAGCAACGAGACTATAACGCGTATGTGAACGGATGTTAAACAAATGAGAACATTAAGTATATATCGAGAGAAGGATCATGCCAGGAAAGAGCGAAATTCCACCTTCGGCCTACATAGAGATACAAACAGGTGGGCTAGGATATAGAGAAGCTAGAAGGAGATATAACATTGGACACAAACGATACAAAAAGATCCAACGAGGAGAGGAGACTCCCCCACCTCCATCTCCCTTAATTCCAATTCCTCCACCTCCACCTCCCCCACCTTCTATCGTACCACCTCCCATTTCCTTCCGAAAGCGCGTGCAGGACACCAACGGCAAGTTTCTCGCCCTTCTCCAAGAGCTACTACGAGCCCGCCCAGGCCTATTTCTATCCCACAAAGAATACAAGCTCTTGGTAGGGGCAAAAGATGCAAAGCAGTACTACACATTCGTCCATCTATGGGGTTTTCCTCGACAGCTTCGTGAGATCTGTAGGCTGCCTGGTACAGCTACCAAAAAAGATTCTGTCCAACAAAGCAGTGTGGAACATCGAAAACGACGACGACCTACGTTGCTACTGGTACATTCGAGTATCCATGAAATTGCAAGCACTCCAGGAGGCATGCCGATATGACCGAGGAGAGGATTGTGTCTGGCAACGAATGTAGACCAACAGGCGAAGCATAGCAATACCAAACGTCAACCACACCCAAGGCCATCCACGAATGCAAAACCAACGAACGAATGCAAGGCTAACGAACGAATACATTATAGTATTTCCTTTGTTAGATGTTGGACCTTGCTTTTTACTCCACACGATAGTCCCTGTTAAACATATAGATTTACTAAGATATATAATCCATATGAGATGGAATGTGAAAAGTGTGGAAGAGTATTTAAGAGGAGTCAGCACCTGAAACATCACCTGGAAGACCGCAAGACCCCATGCGTTAAAACTCCAAAGCCCCCTATACATGAGACTTGCGAAAAGTGCGGAAGAGTATTTCAGTGGAGTGGACGTCTGAAACATCACCTAGAAGATCGTAAGACCCCCTGCGTTAAGACTCCAAAGCAATACATTTGTGAGAATTGCGGAAGAGAGCTAAGCTGTTGCGCCAATTTATGGAAACATAAGAAGAAGAACTGTCCCAACACAAATTTCATTATCTGTTAGATGTTGGACCTTGCTTTTTACTCAACATGATAGTCCCTGTTAAACATATAACTACATTAATATATAGTACCACCTTAGGACTTCATTTGTGAGAATGGCTGAACATGTACTAACGTTTATCCAAGTGCCCGGCATTAAGGGTTATTTACACGGATGGAAGATGGACGTTCCCGACGGTAATCCTCTAGAAGCAGACCCAGCTGCTTTCCTTGCCGGTGTGCGAAAGCAGACTACCGAAAAGATCAATGAAGAGCTACAAGACTTAAATAGCGTCAAGGTTCAGCTAGCTTTGAATATAACTCTCCGTCTCGACAAGCCTGAGGGTTCGGTATACGATACAAGCACATTTAGGAGTTCACAAGCAGTTCTGACCGACAGTTCTTATACCCGTGGAGTAATAGTAGAAGCGCATGCTCAGATCTATAACTACATCGAGAAATGGATCAGTCGAGGATCAAACTGGATCATAGATAAAGTCAACATTCTATGGGTGAACATCGCTCGATATCAACCACTACAAGGAGGTTCATACTTACCACTACCTAAAGAAATCGCGAATAAGAAAGCCGTGATCAATGTAAAGAACTATGATGACCATTGCGCATTTTGGGTGATAACGGCAACTCTGCATCCAGTTGCAATACACCCCGAGAGAATATCAAAGTATCGAAAGGAAGATTGGCCGAAACACGAAGGGGTAGACTCACCAACACCAATTTCGCAAATACCACGCTTGGAGAAGCAAAATGAAATCTCAATCAACGTGTATGGTTGGGATCCAAAGGAAAAGTGTTTGATTGTACACCACATATCGAAGGAGACCTTCTCAAAGCGCATCAACATGCTGCTTATAGAGTGCCCAGATAGTGGTATACAACACTACTGCCAGATCAAGGATTTCAACCGCCTACTATTCGATCAGACAAAACACAAATGTAGGAAGCACTTCTGCGAACGATGCCTACATGGATATTCCAACGAATCTCTTCTTGTGAAGCACATCCCAGAATGTAATGGAGTCAACGATCGAGCCATTCGAATCGAGATGCCCACCAATGAGAACAACAAAGTCTCATTTCAGAACATCCACAAACAGCTCAAAGTTCCATACGTTATCTATGCAGACCTTGAGGCCTTAACCACTAAGATCGAAGGACCTGCCCAAGACCCTGGAAAGAGCAATACAATGAAAACTGAAGAACACATTCCCTGTGGATTCTCCTACATCGTCATACGTTCCGATGGTTATAGCAAACCACCAGTAATATATCGAGGTCCGGATACAATCGAATGCTTTCTAAAGTCTGTACAAGAAGAAGAAACGAAGATAAAGGACCAAGTTGCCAAGCCACTACACATGTCAATGAAAGACAATAGAGATTATAAAAGAGCAATTCTTTGTCATATCTGTCAGAAACCGTTGGTTGGTAAAGATAGAGTACGTGACCATTGCCACATCACAGGTGAGTTTCGAGGTGCAGCACATAAAGTATGTAATCTCAAATTACGTATCTCACCTATCATCCCAGTTGTATTCCACAATCTACGTGGTTACGATTCTCACCTACTGATGCAATCTATTTCCAAGACAGAGGGTGATATCTCTTGCATTCCAAATAATATGGAGAAATACATTTCATTCTCACTTGGCAACCTACGGTTCATTGATAGCTTGCAATTTCTACCATCCTCTCTTGGCAAGCTGGTAGAGAGTTCTACCCCAGACACCTTTCAACAAACTACGAAGTATACACCCGACCCAGAGAGAAACAAGTTGCTACTACGCAAGGGCGTTTATCCATATGAGTACATGGACTCTTGGGAAAGATTCACTGAGACTTCCCTTCCACCAAAGAAATCGTTCTATAGTAAGCTAAGCCTAGAGGACATATCTGACGAAGATTATGAACATGCACTAGAAGTTTGGAACGTATTTGATTGTAAGACATTAGGTGACTACCACGACCTTTACCTCCAAACTGACGTGCTTCTTCTGGCAGATGTCTTTGAGACCTTTCGGGCAACATGTATGCAAAACTACGGATTAGATCCTGCGCATTACTACACCAGCCCTGGTCTCTCTTGGGATGCATTGTTAAGGAAGACCGGAGTGGAGCTGGAACTATTGACCGACTATGACATGCATCTATTCGTTGAGAAAGGTCTACGTGGTGGAATATCTATGGTGTCTCAACGCAATGCCAAGGCAAACAATCCAAACGTACCCGATTTCGATCCCGATAAGCCAAGTAGCTATATACTCTATCTTGATGCCAACAACCTATATGGATGGGCCATGAGTCAATATCTACCAACTGGGGGATTCGAGTGGTGTATGCCAACAAAAGAAGAAATCATCCAACACGAAATCGATTCTGATGTAGGTTACATCCTAGAAGTTGACCTTGAATATCCTCGAGAACTTCACGATATGCACAACAACTATCCGTTAGCTCCTGAAAGAATGCAAGTGAATAAAGCTTGGTTCTCAGAGTATCAGACAAATCTATTCGAAGAGCTATACAAAGGAAATGGATCCTTGAAAACGGAAAAGCTCGTACCTAACTTATATGATAAAGAGCGATATGTGCTCCACTACCGCAATCTACAGCTATATATATCTCTTGGTATGCGTTTGAAAAAGATCCATAGAGCACTACGATTCGATCAATCACCATGGATGAAGCCATACATACAAATGAATACAGAATTACGAAAACAAGCAAAGAGCCCATTCGAGCAGGACCTCTACAAATTGATGAACAATAGTGTGTTTGGTAAGACAATGGAGAATCTAAGAAAGCGTGTAGATGTCAAACTAATTCGCTCCTCAGAAGGAATCAGACTACAACGTCTCTTGAATAAACCTAGTTATGCTCGCTCTACGATCTTTGACAATGATCTAGCTGCTGTGCACAATTACAAAAGTAAGTTATATCTGAACCGCCCAGTATACGTTGGAATGTCGATTCTAGATCTCTCAAAACATCTAATGTATGACTTCTACTACAACGAGCTCAAACAGCAGTATGGACAACGTTGTAATCTACTCTACACAGATACCGACAGTCTTTTACTACACATCGAAACTGAAGACATCTATGCAGACATGAAAGCCAATGAACATTTCTACGATACAAGCAACTACAACGAAGACCACCCATCATACAACGCATCCAACAAGAAAGTACTTGGCAAAATGAAAGATGAATGTGGAGGTGTTCCCATCATCGAATACATTGGACTACGATCAAAGCTCTACTCGATCTTGAAAGGAGACGGCGAAGAGATTAGGAAAGCCAAAGGTACGAAGAAGGCAGTTGTGAAACATCGCATTCGTCATGAGCAATACAAAGAGTGCTTGCTAGACAAGAAAGTATTCCGCCATGGCATGGATATGCTTCGAAGTGAAGGTCATAGAATGTATGGCATGCATATGAATAAAGTATCTCTCTCACCATTCGACTCCAAGCGATGGATTGCAGAAAACGGAATCGATACATTAGCCTATGGGCATAAAAACATAATTCCAGACATGGATGATTTCATAGATGAGTTACTATCTTAGAATCCTCACCACCATAGCCATGGCTTTCTTCCAGGCCCGTATCGGATAGAACATTGACCACCTTTCCCAAGACCCACAGATATCGTCCCTAGGTACGTGTTGAAGAGACATATACATATATAAATACGACGATACGATGACAATCAAAAAAGTTCTTTCGCCAGACCAGATCCAAAGTATTGCTTCGGGAGAGGTTGGCATTCGAGAGGCAATTCGACTCTACGGCATAGGGCAAGGTAGAGCCTACCGAATCCAGAAAGGTTTGGAAACGCCTCCCACTTCTCCGACTATGCAACCCGAGACCGAAATCCAAAAGCCAACGCAGGATATAGCAATCCTAGATCGTATACTAGAGCTAGAAGAAAAAGTGCAAATCCTAGTGGAAAGCCAACAATCCCCTATCCTAGAGTTGGATGCAACCGAGCCAATGCAGGATGATGTAGACCAACAACTAATACTGGAGTACGTACAAAAACTGGAGACAGATCTAACCGCTGCAACACTGCGAGCCGAAATGGCAGAATCGAAAACCCAAGGAGTAGTATGGCTATTTGTGCTTCTCGACATCCTTGCTATATCCTACACATTCGTAATGTATCAAAAGGCAGAAAAGAGCACCCACATAGATTCCACCAAATTAGAAGAAGAAAAGAGTAGCCACATTGGTCCCGCCAAATTGAAAGAAAAAAGTAGACCAACCCCACATAGACCACCACTCGAAATGGAATAGAAATTGCCGATGTAGACAACCACAAGCAAAAATAGAAAACGAGTAGCATCGCAAAAAGAAAAAAAGAAGAAGACAAAAAAAAAAGAAATAAGACAAAAAAAAAAAAAAAAAAGAAATAAGACAAAAAAAAGCCGTGCACAATTACAAAAGTAAGTTATATCTGAACCGTCGCACTACCTAGTAGCTTACTAGTAAGCTTACTAGTATCGTATCGTATTGCATCGTATCGCATCGTCGTATTTTATAGCACTAGCTGTATAAAATACGACGATGCGATACGATGCAATACGATACGATACTAGTAAGCTTACTAGTAAGCTACTAGGTAGTGCGACGGTTCAGATATAACTTACTTTTGTAATTGTGCACGGCTTTTTTTTGTCTTATTTCTTTTTTTTTTTTTTTTTGTCTTATTTCTTTTTTTTTTTGTCTTCTTCTTTTTTTCTTTTTGCGATGCTACTCGTTTTCTATTTTTGCTTGTGGTTGTCTACATCGGCAATTTCTATTCCATTTCGAGTGGTGGTCTATGTGGGGTTGGTCTACTTTTTTCTTTCAATTTGGCGGGACCAATGTGGCTACTCTTTTCTTCTTCTAATTTGGTGGAATCTATGTGGGTGCTCTTTTCTGCCTTTTGATACATTACGAATGTGTAGGATATAGCAAGGATGTCGAGAAGCACAAATAGCCATACTACTCCTTGGGTTTTCGATTCTGCCATTTCGGCTCGCAGTGTTGCAGCGGTTAGATCTGTCTCCAGTTTTTGTACGTACTCCAGTATTAGTTGTTGGTCTACATCATCCTGCATTGGCTCGGTTGCATCCAACTCTAGGATAGGGGATTGTTGGCTTTCCACTAGGATTTGCACTTTTTCTTCTAGCTCTAGTATACGATCTAGGATTGCTATATCCTGCGTTGGCTTTTGGATTTCGGTCTCGGGTTGCATAGTCGGAGAAGTGGGAGGCGTTTCCAAACCTTTCTGGATTCGGTAGGCTCTACCTTGCCCTATGCCGTAGAGTCGAATTGCCTCTCGAATGCCAACCTCTCCCGAAGCAATACTTTGGATCTGGTCTGGCGAAAGAACTTTTTTGATTGTCATCGTATCGTCGTATTTATATATGTATATGTCTCTTCAACACGTACCTAGGGACGATATCTGTGGGTCTTGGGAAAGGTGGTCAATGTTCTATCCGATACGGGCCTGGAAGAAAGCCATGGCTATGGTGGTGAGGATTCTAAGATAGTAACTCATCTATGAAATCATCCATGTCTGGAATTATGTTTTTATGCCCATAGGCTAATGTATCGATTCCGTTTTCTGCAATCCATCGCTTGGAGTCGAATGGTGAGAGAGATACTTTATTCATATGCATGCCATACATTCTATGACCTTCACTTCGAAGCATATCCATGCCATGGCGGAATACTTTCTTGTCTAGCAAGCACTCTTTGTATTGCTCATGACGAATGCGATGTTTCACAACTGCCTTCTTCGTACCTTTGGCTTTCCTAATCTCTTCGCCGTCTCCTTTCAAGATCGAGTAGAGCTTTGATCGTAGTCCAATGTATTCGATGATGGGAACACCTCCACATTCATCTTTCATTTTGCCAAGTACTTTCTTGTTGGATGCGTTGTATGATGGGTGGTCTTCGTTGTAGTTGCTTGTATCGTAGAAATGTTCATTGGCTTTCATGTCTGCATAGATGTCTTCAGTTTCGATGTGTAGTAAAAGACTGTCGGTATCTGTGTAGAGTAGATTACAACGTTGTCCATACTGCTGTTTGAGCTCGTTGTAGTAGAAGTCATACATTAGATGTTTTGAGAGATCTAGAATCGACATTCCAACGTATACTGGGCGGTTCAGATATAACTTACTTTTGTAATTGTGCACAGCAGCTAGATCATTGTCAAAGATCGTAGAGCGAGCATAACTAGGTTTATTCAAGAGACGTTGTAGTCTGATTCCTTCTGAGGAGCGAATTAGTTTGACATCTACACGCTTTCTTAGATTCTCCATTGTCTTACCAAACACACTATTGTTCATCAATTTGTAGAGGTCCTGCTCGAATGGGCTCTTTGCTTGTTTTCGTAATTCTGTATTCATTTGTATGTATGGCTTCATCCATGGTGATTGATCGAATCGTAGTGCTCTATGGATCTTTTTCAAACGCATACCAAGAGATATATATAGCTGTAGATTGCGGTAGTGGAGCACATATCGCTCTTTATCATATAAGTTAGGTACGAGCTTTTCCGTTTTCAAGGATCCATTTCCTTTGTATAGCTCTTCGAATAGATTTGTCTGATACTCTGAGAACCAAGCTTTATTCACTTGCATTCTTTCAGGAGCTAACGGATAGTTGTTGTGCATATCGTGAAGTTCTCGAGGATATTCAAGGTCAACTTCTAGGATGTAACCTACATCAGAATCGATTTCGTGTTGGATGATTTCTTCTTTTGTTGGCATACACCACTCGAATCCCCCAGTTGGTAGATATTGACTCATGGCCCATCCATATAGGTTGTTGGCATCAAGATAGAGTATATAGCTACTTGGCTTATCGGGATCGAAATCGGGTACGTTTGGATTGTTTGCCTTGGCATTGCGTTGAGACACCATAGATATTCCACCACGTAGACCTTTCTCAACGAATAGATGCATGTCATAGTCGGTCAATAGTTCCAGCTCCACTCCGGTCTTCCTTAACAATGCATCCCAAGAGAGACCAGGGCTGGTGTAGTAATGCGCAGGATCTAATCCGTAGTTTTGCATACATGTTGCCCGAAAGGTCTCAAAGACATCTGCCAGAAGAAGCACGTCAGTTTGGAGGTAAAGGTCGTGGTAGTCACCTAATGTCTTACAATCAAATACGTTCCAAACTTCTAGTGCATGTTCATAATCTTCGTCAGATATGTCCTCTAGGCTTAGCTTACTATAGAACGATTCCTTTGGTGGAAGGGAAGTCTCAGTGAATCTTTCCCAAGAGTCCATGTACTCATATGGATAAACGCCCTTGCGTAGTAGCAACTTGTTTCTCTCTGGGTCGGGTGTATACTTCGTAGTTTGTTGAAAGGTGTCTGGGGGTAGAACTCTCTACCAGCTTGCCAAGAGAGGATGGTAGAAATTGCAAGCTATCAATGAACCGTAGGTTGCCAAGTGAGAATGAAATGTATTTCTCCATATTATTTGGAATGCAAGAGATATCACCCTCTGTCTTGGAAATAGATTGCATCAGTAGGTGAGAATCGTAACCACGTAGATTGTGGAATACAACTGGGATGATAGGTGAGATACGTAATTTGAGATTACATACTTTATGTGCTGCACCTCGAAACTCACCTGTGATGTGGCAATGGTCACGTACTCTATCTTTACCAACCAACGGTTTCTGACAGATATGACAAAGAATTGCTCTTTTATAATCTCTATTGTCTTTCATTGACATGTGTAGTGGCTTGGCAACTTGGTCCTTTATCTTCGTTTCTTCTTCTTGTACAGACTTTAGAAAGCATTCGATTGTATCCGGACCTCGATATATTACTGGTGGTTTGCTATAACCATCGGAACGTATGACGATGTAGGAGAATCCACAGGGAATGTGTTCTTCAGTTTTCATTGTATTGCTCTTTCCAGGGTCTTGGGCAGGTCCTTCGATCTTAGTGGTTAAGGCCTCAAGGTCTGCATAGATAACGTATGGAACTTTGAGCTGTTTGTGGATGTTCTGAAATGAGACTTTGTTGTTCTCATTGGTGGGCATCTCGATTCGAATGGCTCGATCGTTGACTCCATTACATTCTGGGATGTGCTTCACAAGAAGAGATTCGTTGGAATATCCATGTAGGCATCGTTCGCAGAAGTGCTTCCTACATTTGTGTTTTGTCTGATCGAATAGTAGGCGGTTGAAATCCTTGATCTGGCAGTAGTGTTGTATACCACTATCTGGGCACTCTATAAGCAGCATGTTGATGCGCTTTGAGAAGGTCTCCTTCGATATGTGGTGTACAATCAAACACTTTTCCTTTGGATC
>JAOWCC010001135.1:0-34447 GCA_030867875.1 Actinernus sp. WN-2022 | reverse complement strand
TGTGCCGTAAAATTATCAAACGGAGAGATTCCATCTTTCCAGCCAATTCATAGATTGCTACCGCGAGCTAATCTTAAAAACGTTCAATGTGCTGTAAAATTCTCAAACGGAGAGATTCCATCTTTCCAGCTTCTTTTGTTAACTCTAATGTAGACCATTGTCTTGGTATTCTCAGAGGAGAGAATAGACATTATGCATGATACCTACAATAACCGCGAGCTAATCTTAAAAACGTTCAATGTGCCGTAAAATTATCAAACGGAGAGATTCCATCTTTCCAGCCAATTCATAGATTGCTACCGCGAGCTAATCTTAAAAACGTTCAATGTGCTGTAAAATTCTCAAACGGAGAGATTCCATCTTTCCAGCCAATTCATAGATTCCTGCTCGCGAGCTAATCTTAAAAACGTTCAATGTGCCGTAAAATTCTCAAACGGAGAGATTCCATCTTTCCAGCTTCTTTTGTTAACTCTAATGTAGACCATTGTCTTGGTATTCTCAGAGGAGAGCATAGACATTATGCATGATACCTACAATAACCGCGAGCTAATCTTAAAAACGTTCAATGTGCCGTAAAATTATCAAACGGAGAGATTCCATCTTTCCAGCCAATTCATAGATTCCTGACCGCGAGCTAATCTTAAAAACGTTCAATGTGCCGTAAAATTCTCAAACGGAGAGATTCCATCTTTCCAGCCAATTCATAGATTCCTGACCGCGAGCTAATCTTAAAAACGTTCAATGTGCCGTAAAATTCTCAAACGGAGAGATTCCATCTTTCCAGCCAATTCATAGATTCCTGACCGCGAGCTAATCTTAAAAACGTTCAATGTGCCGTAAAATTCTCAAACGGAGAGATTCCATCTTTCCAGCCAATTCATAGATTCCTGCTCGCGAGCTAATCTTAAAAACGTTCAATGTGCCGTAAAATTCTCAAACGGAGAGATTCCATCTTTCCAGCCAATTCATAGATTCCTGCTCGCGAGCTAATCTTAAAAACGTTCAATGTGCCGTAAAATTCTCAAACGGAGAGATTCCATCTTTCCAGCCAATTCATAGATTCCTCCTCGCGAGCTAATCTTAAAAACGTTCAATGTGCCGTAAAAGTCTCAAACGGAGAGATTCCATCTTTCCAGCCAATTCATAGATTGCTACCGCGAGCTAATCTTAAAAACGTTCAATGTGCTGTAAAATTCTCAAACGGAGAGATTCCATCTTTCCAGCCAATTCATAGATTCCTGCTCGCGAGCTAATCTTAAAAACGTTCAATGTGCCGTAAAATTCTCAAACGGAGAGATTCCATCTTTCCAGCTTCTTTTGTTAACTCTAATGTAGACCATTGTCTTGGTATTCTCAGAGGAGAGAATAGACATTATGCATGATACCTACAATAACCGCGAGCTAATCTTAAAAACGTTCAATGTGCCGTAAAATTATCAAACGGAGAGATTCCATCTTTCCAGCCAATTCATAGATTGCTACCGCGAGCTAATCTTAAAAACGTTCAATGTGCTGTAAAATTCTCAAACGGAGAGATTCCATCTTTCCAGCCAATTCATAGATTCGTGCTCGCGAGCTAATCTTAAAAACGTTCAATGTGCCGTAAAATTCTCAAACGGAGAGATTCCATCTTTCCAGCTTCTTTTGTTAACTCTAATGTAGACCATTGTCTTGGTATTCTCAGAGGAGAGAATAGACATTATGCATGATACCTACAATAACCGCGAGCTAATCTTAAAAACGTTCAATGTGCCTTAAAATTCTCAAACGGAGAGATTCCATCTTTCCAGCCAATTCATAGATTCCTGACCGCGAGCTAATCTTAAAAACGTTCAATGTGCCGTAAAATTCTCAAACGGAGAGATTCCATCTTTCCAGCCAATTCATAGATTCCTGACCGCGAGCTAATCTTAAAAACGTTCAATGTGCCTTAAAATTCTCAAACGGAGAGATTCCATCTTTCCAGCCAATTCATAGATTCCTGACCGCGAGCTAATCTTAAAAACGTTCAATGTGCCGTAAAATTCTCAAACGGAGAGATTCCATCTTTCCAGCCAATTCATAGATTCCTGACCGCGAGCTAATCTTAAAAACGTTCAATGTGCCGTAAAATTCTCAAGCGGAGAGATTCCATCTTTCCAGCCAATTCATAGATTCCTGACCGCGAGCTAATCTTAAAAACGTTCAATGTGCCGTAAAATTCTCAAACGGAGAGATTCCATCTTTCCAGCCAATTCATAGATTCCTGACCGCGAGCTAATCTTAAAAACGCTTAATGTGCCGTAAAATTCTCAAACGGAGAGATTCCATCTTTCCAGCCAATTCATAGATTCCTGACCGCGAGCTAATCTTAAAAACATGAGAGGACGCAAGTGGGTGTGTACTGTAAGTACGTCGGCTAATTTCTTTGTACCTTATCCTGGATTCCATTCATACTTCCCATTACCCACGCTGTGTTTCAAGTTTCGGGGTGTCTAAATCCCCAATAATCCTATTAGACGATTCTATACACTTTTTCATCAAAGGATAAACCAGATCAAATTGCTGAAACAGGCCATGACCGTCAGTAGATGACAAACAAAACCGGAATACATTTTTTCTCATGGTTTTCCAAATGCTTAGAATTAGATTTTGACTACAAAATGACCAATAATGGTGAGTACATCGGTAGATAGTCATCGATTTAGTTGGAAGCCGGTTGAGATAGAAAACCGGCAAGGCATCCCCGGCCGGCTTCGAATTGAAAGATACTGCATGGACCGGCACTGGGCTGTATTTTTTCTTCATGTATCCAGTCCTATTCACCAGGATAACCCGGCTTGGCCGACTATAGTCTGCAATTTTATTTTATTTCTCACACAATGAAGGAATTGTTATTTTTTCATTTAGTTTTCTATCACTGAGTGTGTTATAGATATAAATAGAATAGTTGAAGGGGTAAATACTTTGTTTTTCGTTAGATTAGAGTACTTCAGCCGGAAGGAAATCAATATCAAGTCATTATTTTAAAATTGTTTTTATTGTAACATTTATGAGACAATTTTCTTTTATTCCATTATTTACTGTTCATGATTTCTACGGTTTATCTCTAGCAGTAGCACATTCCGACGAAACATCTGGGTGCCACTGGACTTACCTAAAGTTACTCCGTACGCATTTAAAATGTTTACATACAAAAAATACAGTTTATCGATCGCTAGCAGCAGCACGCTCCGACGAAACATCTGGGTGCCACTGGTCTGACCTAAAGTTACAAAAAGTACAGTTTATCGCTAGCAGCAGCACGCTCCGACGAAACATCTGGGTGCCACTGGTCTGACCTAAAGTAACAAAAACTGCAGTTTATCGCTAGCAGCAGCACGCTCCGACGAAACATCTGGGTGCCACTGGACTGACCTAAAGTTACAAAAAATACAGTTTATCGCTAGCAGCAGCACGCTCCGACGAAACATCTGGGTGCCACTGGTCTGACCTAAAGTTACAAAAAGTACAGTTTATCGCTAGCAGCAGCACGCTCCGACGAAACATCTGGGTGCCACTGGACTGCCCTAAAGTTACAAAAAGTACAGTTTATCGCTAGCAGCAGCACGCTCCGACGAAACATCTGGGTGCCACTGGTCTGACCTAAAGTTACAAAAAGTACAGTTTATCGCTAGCAGCAGCACGCTCCGACGAAACATCTGGGTGCCACTGGACTGACCTAAAGTTACTCCGTACGCATTTAAAATGTTTACATACAAAAAATAGAGTTTATCGCTAGCAGCAGCACGCTCCGACGAAACATCTGGGTGCCACTGGTCTGACCTAAAGTTACAAAAAGTACAGTTTATCGCTAGCAGCAGCACGCTCTAACGAAACATCTGGGTGCCACTGGTCTGACCTAAAGTTACAAAAAGTACAGTTTATCGCTAGCAGCAGCACGCTCCGACGAAACATCTGGGTGCCACTGGTCTGACCTAAAGTTACAAAAAGTACAGTTTATCGCTAGCAGCAGCACGCTCCGACGAAACATCTGGGTGCCACTGGACTGACCTAAAGTTACTCCGTACGCATTTAAAATGTTTACATACAAAAAATAGAGTTTATCGCTAGCAGCAGCACGCTCCGACGAAACATCTGGGTGCCACTGGTCTGACCTAAAGTTACAAAAAGTACAGTTTATCGCTAGCAGCAGCACGCTCCGACGAAACATCTGGGTGCCACTGGTCTGACCTAAAGTTACAAAAAGTACAGTTTATCGCTAGCAGCAGCACGCTCCGACGAAACATCTGGGTGCCACTGGTCTGACCTAAAGTTACTCCGTACGCATTTAAAATGTTTACATACAAAAAATACAGTTTATCGCTAGCAGTAGCACGCTCCGACGAAACGTCTGGGTGCCTGACTGGACTGACCTAAAGTTACTCCGTACGCATTTAAAATGTTTACATACGAAAATAATATTTGAAAAAAAAACTTCGTAATATAACAAGCATAGTTGGTACCTCAAGGTGTTCCTGACAGAGAGATATTCTGTTTAACAGGAGTTTTTACGCGGTTACAATAGCACCAATATTGTGCCCACTTTAGGTTTTATTTAGGTAATACACAGATGAAGAGAATATATGATAAATTTCAGGAAATATTATTAATTTAGAACATGGTAATTGTACAGTATATAATAATTATTGTTTTAAAACGAAAACGCCGAATGGCCGCATTACAATACAAAGCTGGTTTAATTGAAAAAAAAAACCTGCGTAAAATAACAAGCATGGTTGGTACCTCAAGGCGTTCCTGACAGAGAGATATTCTGTTTAACAGGAGTTTTTACGCAGTTATAATAGCACCACTATTGTGCCCTCTTTAGGTTTTCTTTAGGTAATACCCAGATCAAGAGAATATATGATAAATTTCAGGAAATATTATTAATTTAGAAAATGGTAATTGTACAGTATAATAATTATTGTTTTAAAACGGAAACGCCGAATGGCCGCATTACAATACAAAGGGTCTAGTATCCGTACCTAATTAACCCAGCAGGGCTCTTGCACATGCTACGTATTGAATTCAATAAAATACTAAATAACAAATCTTACCTCCGTCTTTCCAAGTTTTGTGATCTGTGAGTTACTCACCGCCTGTCATGTGTTTCCACAATACCCTTTCCGCAGTTTTAAAATTGAGGCCAGCCCAGCCAGGGCCCGCATCATCTCCACATAGTTGAAGATTGTGTTCCGAAGACCATTCCGAAAGCTACTTGAGATAGCTGGGTAACTGATAGCGCACCTCACGTTTACAAAGATCAGTTAGTGTTCTTAAACCATGGCTGTATAGCATTGATTGGCTCATACATATCTTTCCCAGAAATGTCTTCTCAGAGAGTAGAGTATCCTGTCTGTATTATGGCAAATATCTTTCGTATTTAGAGATTGTGACGATGACGAGTCGACTGATCTCACTGGTTTCCCGCCAGAATAATTCTTTGTTGAGGTCAAAGGAAAGCACACCGTTTCACAGCCATATCCGAAACAAGTATTTGTCGAAATTGAACGAGACATTTGATGCTGTAGTAGAATTACTCCAATCAGACCAAAGAATGAGACTAAAATTTCATCTTCAGAGGACGACTCTTGTTCTTCATACGGACGGCCATTTTCCAAATTGAATGGAATTACTTTTCCACTTTGGAATTATGTCCACCGGAAAACTCAAAGTGAGCTTGCACGTACCGATTAATCCACAGATTCTGAAGCTGATGATATATCCGTGACCGTCTGCCGCTAGTATCGAGCAGTTGTAAACTACAAACAGTGCGGAAGGGCAAAAGGCTCTTCTTTGGCGCCATGTCTAGAACTGTGATCTCGGGTTGCGAGAACCGGATTATGAATTTTAATAAAATGCATCACACTAAAATGAGTTTGAAATATAAAGACTATCATGACAGCTTTAGTCAGTTTCATTGACAGAACATAACACCTAACCTGACCACAACTTAATTACTTAATCCCCGGGTGTACTTACAGTACAAACCCACTTGCGTCCTCTCATGGTTCAATGTGCCGTAAAATTCTCAAACGGAGAGATTCCATCTTTCCAGCGAATTCATAGATTCCTGACCGCGAGCTAATCTTAAAAACGTTCAATGTGCCGTAAAATTCTCAAACGGAGAGATTTCATCTTTCCAGCCAATTCATAGATTCCTGACCGCGAGCTAATCTTAAAAACGTTCAATGTGCCGTAAAATTCTCAAACGGAGAGATTCCATCTTTCCAGCCAATTCATAGATTCCTGCTCGCGAGCTAATCTTAAAAACGTTCAATGTGCCGTAAAATTCTCAAACGGAGAGATTCCATCTTTCCAGCCAATTCATAGATTCCTGCTCGCGAGCTAATCTTAAAAACGTTCAATGTGCCGTAAAAGTCTCAAACGGAGAGATTCCATCTTTCCAGCCAATTCCTAGATTCCTGATCGCGAGCTAATCTTAAAAACGTTCAATGTGCCGTAAAATTCTCAAACGGAGAGATTCCATCTTTCCAGCCAATTCATAGATTCCTGACCGCGAGCTAATCTTAAAAACGTTCAATGTGCCGTAAAATTCTCAAACGGAGAGATTCCATCTTTCCAGCCAATTCATAGATTCCTGACCGCGAGCTAATCTTAAAAACGTTCAATGTGCCGTAAAATTCTCAAACGGAGAGATTCCATCTTTCCAGCCAATTCATAGATTCCTGACCGCGAGCTAATCTTAAAAACGTTCAATGTGCCGTAAAATTCTCAAACGGAGAGATTCCATCTTTCCAGCTTCTTTTGTTAACTCTAATGTAGACCATTGTCTTGGTATTCTCAGAGGAGAGAATAGACATTATGCATGATACCTACAATAACCGCGAGCTAATCTTAAAAACGTTCAGTGTGCCGTAAAATTCTCAAACGGAGAGATTCCATCTTTCCAGCCAATTCATAGATTCCTGACCGCGAGCTAATCTTAAAAACGTTCAATGTGCCGTAAAATTCTCAAACGGAGAGATTCCATCTTTCCAGCCAATTCATAGATTCCTGACCGCGAGCTAATCTTAAAAACGTTCAATGTGCCGTAAAATTCTCAAACGGAGAGATTCCATCTTTCCAGCCAATTCATAGATTCCTGACCGCGAGCTAATCTTAAAAACGTTCAATGTGCCGTAAAATTCTCAAACGGAGAGATTCCATCTTTCCAGCCAATTCATAGATTCCTGCTCGCGAGATAATCTTAAAAACGTTCAATGTGCCGTAAAATTCTCAAACGGAGAGATTCCATCTTTCCAGCCAATTCAAAGATTCCTACTCGCGAGCTAATCTTAAAAACGTTCAATGTGCCGTAAAATTCTCAAACGGAGAGATTCCATCTTTCCAGCCAATTCATAGATTCCTGACCGCGAGCTAATCTTAAAAACGTTCAATGTGCCGTAAAATTCTCAAACGGAGAGATTCCATCTTTCCAGCCAATTCATAGATTCCTGACCGCGAGCTAATCTTAAAAACGTTCAATGTGCCGTAAAATTCTCAAAAGGAGAGATTCCATCTTTCCAGCCAATTCATAGATTCCTGACCGCGAGCTAATCTTAAAAACGTTCAATGTGCCGTAAAAGTCTCAAACGGAGAGATTCCATCTTTCCAGACAATTCATAGATTCCTCCTCGCGAGCTAATCTTAAAAACGTTCAGTGTGCCGTAAAAATCTCAAACGGAGAGATTCCATCTTTTCAGCCAATTCATAGATTCCTGACCGCGAGCTAATCTTAAAAACGTTCAATGTGCCGTAAAATTCTCAAACGGAGAGATTCCATCTTTCCAGCCAATTCATAGATTCCTGACCGCGAGCTAATCTTAAAAACGTTCAATGTGCCGTAAAATTCTCAAACGGAGAGATTCCATCTTTCCAGCCAATTCATAGATTCCTCCTCGCGAGCTAATCTTAAAAACGTTCAGTGTGCCGTAAAAGTCTCAAACGGAGAGATTCCATCTTTCCAGCCAATTCATAGATTCCTCCTCGCGAGCTAATCTTAAAAACGTTCAGTGTGCCGTAAAATTCTCAAACGGAGAGATTCCATCTTTCCAGCCAATTCATAGATTCCTGACCGCGAGCTAATCTTAAAAACGTTCAATGTGCCGTAAAATTCTCAAACGGAGAGATTCCATCTTTCCAGCCAATTCATAGATTCCTCCTCGCGAGCTAATCTTAATAACGTTCAGTGTGCCGTAAAAGTCTCAAACGGAGAGATTCCATCTTTTCAGCCAATTCATAGATTCCTGACCGCGAGCTAATCTTAAAAACGTTCAATGTGCCGTAAAATTCTCAAACGGAGAGATTCCATCTTTCCAGCCAATTCATAGATTCCTGACCGCGAGCTAATCTTAAAAACGTTCAATGGGCCGTAAAATTCTCGAACGGAGAGATTCCATCTTTCCAGCCAATTCATAGATTCCTGCTCGCGAGCTAATCTTAAAAACGTTCAATGTGCCGTAAAATTCTCAAACGGAGAGATTCCATCTTTCCAGCTTCTTTTGTTAACTCTAATGTAGACCATTGTCTTGGTATTCTCAGAGGAGAGAATAGACATTATGCATGATACCTACAATAACCGCGAGCTAATCTTAAAAACGTTCAATGTGCCGTAAAATTCTCAAACGGAGAGATTCCATCTTTCCAGCCAATTCATAGATTCCTGACCGCGAGCTAATCTTAAAAACGTTCAATGTGCCGTAAAATTCTCAAACGGAGAGATTCCATCTTTCCAGCCAATTCATAGATTCCTGCTCGCGAGCTAATCTTAAAAACGTTCAATGTGCCGTAAAATTCTCAAACGGAGAGATTCCATCTTTCCAGCCAATTCATAGATTCCTGCTCGCGAGCTAATCTTAAAAACGTTCAATGTGCCGTAAAAGTCTCAAACGGAGAGATTCCATCTTTCCAGCCAATTCCTAGATTCCTGATCGCGAGCTAATCTTAAAAACGTTCAATGTGCCGTAAAATTCTCAAACGGAGAGATTCCATCTTTCCAGCCAATTCATAGATTCCTGACCGCGAGCTAATCTTAAAAACGTTCAATGTGCCGTAAAATTCTCAAACGGAGAGATTCCATCTTTCCAGCCAATTCATAGATTACTGACCGCGAGCTAATCTTAAAAACGTTCAATGTGCCGTAAAATTCTCAAACGGAGAGATTCCATCTTTCCAGCCAATTCATAGATTCCTGACCGCGAGCTAATCTTAAAAACGTTCAATGTGCCGTAAAATTCTCAAACGGAGAGATTCCATCTTTCCAGCTTCTTTTGTTAACTCTAATGTAGACCATTGTCTTGGTATTCTCAGAGGAGAGAATAGACATTATGCATGATACCTACAATAACCGCGAGCTAATCTTAAAAACGTTCAATGTGCCGTAAAATTATCAAACGGAGAGATTCCATCTTTCCAGCCAATTCATAGATTCCTGACCGCGAGCTAATCTTAAAAACGTTCAATGTGCCGTAAAATTCTCAAACGGAGAGATTCCATCTTTCCAGCCAATTCATAGATTCCTGACCGCGAGCTAATCTTAAAAACGTTCAATGTGCCGTAAAATTCTCAAACGGAGAGATTCCATCTTTCCAGCCAATTCATAGATTCCTGACCGCGAGCTAATCTTAAAAACGTTCAATGTGCCGTAAAATTCTCAAACGGAGAGATTCCATCTTTCCAGCCAATTCATAGATTCCTGACCGCGAGCTAATCTTAAAAACGTTCAATGTGCCGTAAAATTCTCAAACGGAGAGATTCCATCTTTCCAGCTTCTTTTGTTAACTCTAATGTAGACCATTGTCTTGGTATTCTCAGAGGAGAGAATAGACATTATGCATGATACCTACAATAACCGCGAGCTAATCTTAAAAACGTTCAATGTGCCGTAAAATTATCAAACGGAGAGATTCCATCTTTCCAGCCAATTCATAGATTGCTACCGCGAGCTAATCTTAAAAACGTTCAATGTGCTGTAAAATTCTCAAACGGAGAGATTCCATCTTTCCAGCCAATTCATAGATTCCTGCTCGCGAGCTAATCTTAAAAACGTTCAATGTGCCGTAAAATTCTCAAACGGAGAGATTCCATCTTTCCAGCTTCTTTTGTTAACTCTAATGTAGACCATTGTCTTGGTATTCTCAGAGGAGAGAATAGACATTATGCATGATACCTACAATAACCGCGAGCTAATCTTAAAAACGTTCAATGTGCCGTAAAATTCTCAAACGGAGAGATTCCATCTTTCCAGCCAATTCATAGATTCCTGACCGCGAGCTAATCTTAAAAACGTTCAATGTGCCGTAAAATTCTCAAACGGAGAGATTCCATCTTTCCAGCCAATTCATAGATTCCTGACCGCGAGCTAATCTTAAAAACGTTCAATGTGCCGTAAAATTCTCAAACGGAGAGATTCCATCTTTCCAGCCAATTCATAGATTCCTGACCGCGAGCTAATCTTAAAAACGTTCAATGTGCCGTAAAATTCTCAAACGGAGAGATTCCATCTTTCCAGCCAATTCATAGATTCCTGACCGCGAGCTAATCTTAAAAACGTTCAATGTGCCGTAAAATTCTCAAACGGAGAGATTCCATCTTTCCAGCCAATTCATAGATTCCTGACCGCGAGCTAATCTTAAAAACGTTCAATGTGCCGTAAAATTCTCAAACGGAGAGATTCCATCTTTCCAGCCAATTCATAGATTCCTGACCGCGAACTAATCTTAAAAACGTTCAATGTGCCGTAAAATTCTCAAACGGAGAGATTCCATCTTTCCAGCCAATTCATAGATTCCTGACCGCGAGCTAATCTTAAAAACGTTCAATGTGCCGTAAAATTCTCAAACGGAGAGATTCCATCTTTCCAGCCAATTCATAGATTCCTGACCGCGAGCTAATCTTAAAAACGTTCAATGTGCCGTAAAATTCTCAAACGGAGAGATTCCATCTTTCCAGCCAATTCGTAGATTCCTGACCGCGAGCTAATCTTAAAAACGTTCAATGTGCCGTAAAATTCTCAAACGGAGAGATTCCATCTTTCCAGCCAATTCATAGATTCCTGACCGCGAGCTAATCTAAAAAACGTTCAATGTGCCGTAAAATTCTCAAACGGAGAGATTCCATCTTTCCAGCCAATTCATAGATTCCTGCTCGCGAGCTAATCTTAAAAACGTTCAATGTGCCGTAAAATTCTCAAACGGAGAGATTCCATCTTTCCAGCCAATTCATAGATTCCTGACCGCGAGCTAATCTTAAAAACGTTCAATGTGCCGTAAAATTCTCAAACGGAGAGATTCCATCTTTCCAGCCAATTCATAGATTCCTGACCGCGAGCTAATCTTAAAAACGTTCAATGTGCCGTAAAATTCTCAAACGGAGAGATTCCATCTTTCCAGCCAATTCATAGATTCCTGACCGCGAGCTAATCTTAAAAACGTTCAATGTGCCGTAAAATTCTCAAACGGAGAGATTCCATCTTTCCAGCCAATTCATAGATTCCTGACCGCGAGCTAATCTTAAAAACGTTCAATGTGCCGTAAAATTCTCAAACGGAGAGATTCCATCTTTCCAGCCAATTCATAGATTCCTGACCGCGAGCTAATCTTAAAAACTTTCAATGTGCCGTAAAATTCTCAAACGGAGAGATTCCATCTTTCCAGCCAATTCATAGATTCGTCCTCGCGAGCTAATCTTAAAAACGTTCAATGTGCCGTAAAAGTCTCAAACGGAGAGATTCCATCTTTCCAGCCAATTCATAGATTCCTGCTCGCGAGCTAATCTTAAAAACGTTCAATGTGCCGTAAAATTCTCAAACGGAGAGATTCCATCTTTCCAGCCAATTCATAGATTCCTGCTCGCGAGCTAATCTTAAAAACGTTCAATGTGCCGTAAAATTCTCAAAAGGAGAGATTCCATCTTTCCAGCCAATTCATAGATTCCTGCTCGCGAGCTAATCTTAAAAACGTTCAATGTGCCGTAAAATTCTCAAACGGAGAGATTCCATCTTTCCAGCCAATTCATAGATTCCTGACCGCGAGCTAATCTTAAAAACGTTCAATGTGCCGTAAAATTCTCAAACGGAGAGATTCCATCTTTCCAGCTTCTTTTGTTAACTCTAATGTAGACCATTGTCTTGGTATTCTCAGAGGAGAGAATAGACATTATGCATGATACCTACAATAACCGCGAGCTAATCTTAAAAACGTTCAATGTGCCGTAAAATTATCAAACGGAGAGATTCCATCTTTCCAGCCAATTCATAGATTGCTACCGCGAGCTAATCTTAAAAACGTTCAATGTGCTGTAAAATTCTCAAACGGAGAGATTCCATCTTTCCAGCCAATTCATAGATTCCTGCTCGCGAGCTAATCTTAAAAACGTTCAATGTGCCGTAAAATTCTCAAACGGAGAGATTCCATCTTTCCAGCTTCTTTTGTTAACTCTAATGTAGACCATTGTCTTAGTATTCTCAGAGGAGAGAATAGACATTATGCATGATACCTACAATAACCGCGAGCTAATCTTAAAAACGTTCAATGTGCCGTAAAATTCTCAAACGGAGAGATTCCATCTTTCCAGCCAATTCATAGATTCCTGACAGCGAGCTAATCTTAAAAACGTTCAATGTGCCGTAAAATTCTCAAACGGAGAGATTCCATCTTTCCAGCCAATTCATAGATTCCTGACCGCGAGCTAATCTTAAAAACGTTCAATGTGCCGTAAAATTCTCAAACGGAGAGATTCCATCTTTCCAGCCAATTCATAGATTCCTGACCGCGAGCTAATCTTAAAAACGTTCAATGTGCCGTAAAATTCTCAAACGGAGAGATTCCATCTTTCCAGCCAATTCATAGATTCCTGACCGCGAGCTAATCTTAAAAACGTTCAATGTGCCGTAAAATTCTCAAACGGAGAGATTCCATCTTTCCAGCCAATTCATAGATTCCTGACCGCGAGCTAATCTTAAAAACGTTCAATGTGCCGTAAAATTCTCAAACGGAGAGATTCCATCTTTCCAGCCAATTCATAGATTCCTGACCGCGAACTAATCTTAAAAACGTTCAATGTGCCGTAAAATTCTCAAACGGAGAGATTCCATCTTTCCAGCCAATTCATAGATTCCTGACCGCGAGCTAATCTTAAAAACGTTCAATGTGCCGTAAAATTCTCAAACGGAGAGATTCCATCTTTCCAGCCAATTCATAGATTCCTGACCGCGAGCTAATCTTAAAAACGTTCAATGTGCCGTAAAATTCTCAAACGGAGAGCTTCCATCTTTCCAGCCAATTCATAGATTCCTGACCGCGAGCTAATCTTAAAAACGTTCAATGTGCCGTAAAATTCTCAAACGGAGAGATTCCATCTTTCCAGCCAATTCATAGATTCCTGACCACGAGCTAATCTTAAAAACTTTCAATGTGCCGTAAAATTCTCAAACGGAGAGATTCCATCTTTCCAGCCAATTCATAGATTCGTCCTCGCGAGCTAATCTTAAAAACGTTCAATGTGCCGTAAAAGTCTCAAACGGAGAGATTCCATCTTTCCAGCCAATTCATAGATTCCTGCTCGCGAGCTAATCTTAAAAACGTTCAATGTGCCGTAAAATTCTCAAACGGAGAGATTCCATCTTTCCAGCCAATTCATAGATTCCTGCTCGCGAGCTAATCTTAAAAACGTTCAATGTGCCGTAAAATTCTCAAAAGGAGAGATTCCATCTTTCCAGCCAATTCATAGATTCCTGCTCGCGAGCTAATCTTAAAAACGTTCAATGTGCCGTAAAATTCTCAAACGGAGAGATTCCATCTTTCCAGCCAATTCATAGATTCCTGACCGCGAGCTAATCTTAAAAACGTTCAATGTGCTGTAAAATTCTCAAACGGAGAGATTCCATCTTTCCAGCCAATTCATAGATTCCTGCTCGCGAGCTAATCTTAAAAACGTTCAATGTGCCGTAAAATTCTCAAACGGAGAGATTCCATCTTTCCAGCTTCTTTTGTTAACTCTAATGTAGACCATTGTCTTGGTATTCTCAGAGGAGAGAATAGACATTATGCATGATACCTACAATAACCGCGAGCTAATCTTAAAAACGTTCAATGTGCCGTAAAATTCTCAAACGGAGAGATTCCATCTTTCCAGCCAATTCATAGATTCCTGACAGCGAGCTAATCTTAAAAACGTTCAATGTGCCGTAAAATTCTCAAACGGAGAGATTCCATCTTTCCAGCCAATTCATAGATTCCTGACCGCGAGCTAATCTTAAAAACGTTCAATGTGCCGTAAAATTCTCAAACGGAGAGATTCCATCTTTCCAGCCAATTCATAGATTCCTGACCGCGAGCTAATCTTAAAAACGTTCAATGTGCCGTAAAATTCTCAAACGGAGAGATTCCATCTTTCCAGCCAATTCATAGATTCCTGACCGCGAGCTAATCTTAAAAACGTTCAATGTGCCGTAAAATTCTCAAACGGAGAGATTCCATCTTTCCAGCCAATTCATAGATTCCTGACCGCGAGCTAATCTTAAAAACGTTCAATGTGCCGTAAAATTCTCAAACGGAGAGATTCCATCTTTCCAGCCAATTCATAGATTCCTGACCGCGAACTAATCTTAAAAACGTTCAATGTGCCGTAAAATTCTCAAACGGAGAGATTCCATCTTTCCAGCCAATTCATAGATTCCTGACCGCGAGCTAATCTTAAAAACGTTCAATGTGCCGTAAAATTCTCAAACGGAGAGATTCCATCTTTCCAGCCAATTCATAGATTCCTGACCGCGAGCTAATCTTAAAAACGTTCAATGTGCCGTAAAATTCTCAAACGGAGAGCTTCCATCTTTCCAGCCAATTCATAGATTCCTGACCGCGAGCTAATCTTAAAAACGTTCAATGTGCCGTAAAATTCTCAAACGGAGAGATTCCATCTTTCCAGCCAATTCATAGATTCCTGACCGCGAGCTAATCTAAAAAACGTTCAATGTGCCGTAAAATTCTCAAACGGAGAGATTCCATCTTTCCAGCCAATTCATAGATTCCTGCTCGCGAGCTAATCTTAAAAACGTTCAATGTGCCGTAAAATTCTCAAACGGAGAGATTCCATCTTTCCAGCCAATTCATAGATTCCTGACCGCGAGCTAATCTTAAAAACGTTCAATGTGCTGTAAAATTCTCAAACGGAGAGATTCCATCTTTCCAGCCAATTCATAGATTCCTGACCGCGAGCTAATCTTAAAAACGTTCAATGTGCCGTAAAATTCTCAAACGGAGAGATTCCATCTTTCCAGCCAATTCATAGATTCCTGACCGCGAGCTAATCTTAAAAACGTTCAATGTGCCGTAAAATTCTCAAACGGAGAGATTCCATCTTTCCAGCCAATTCATAGATTCCTGACCGCGAGCTAATCTTAAAAACGTTCAATGTGCCGTAAAATTCTCAAACGGAGAGATCCATCTTTCCAGCCAATTCATAGATTCCTGACCGCGAGCTAATCTTAAAAACTTTCAATGTGCCGTAAAATTCTCAAACGGAGAGATTCCATCTTTCCAGCCAATTCATAGATTCGTCCTCGCGAGCTAATCTTAAAAACGTTCAATGTGCCGTAAAAGTCTCAAACGGAGAGATCCATCTTTCCAGCCAATTCATAGATTCCTGCTCGCGAGCTAATCTTAAAAACGTTCAATGTGCCATAAAATTCTCAAACGGAGAGATTCCATCTTTCCAGCCAATTCATAGATTCCTGCTCGCGAGCTAATCTTAAAAACGTTCAATGTGCCGTAAAATTCTCAAACGGAGAGATTCCATCTTTCCAGCCAATTCATAGATTCCTGCTCGCGAGCTAATCTTAAAAACGTTCAATGTGCCGTAAAATTCTCAAACGGAGAGATTCCATCTTTCCAGCCAATTCATAGATTCCTGACCGCGAGCTAATCTTAAAAACGTTCAATGTGCCGTAAAATTCTCAAACGGAGAGATTCCATCTTTCCAGCCAATTCAGAGATTCCTGACCGCGAGCTAATCTTAAAAACGTTCAATGTGCAGTAAAATTCTCAAACGGAGAGATTCCATCTTTCCAGCCAATTCATAGATACCTGCTCGCGAGCTAATCTTAAAAACGTTCAATGTGCCGTAAAATTCTCAAACCGGAGAGATTCCATCTTTCCAGCCAATTCATAGATTCCTGACCGCGAGCTAATCTTAAAAACGTTCAATGTGCCGTAAAATTCTCAAACGGAGAGATTCCATCTTTCCAGCCAATTCAGAGATTCCTGACCGCGAGCTAATCTTAAAAACGTTCAATGTGCCGTAAAATTCTCAAACGGAGAGATTCCATCTTTCCAGCCAATTCATAGATTCCTGACCGCGAGCTAATCTTAAAAACGTTCAATGTGCCGTAAAATTCTCAAACGGAGAGATTCCATCTTTCCAGCCAATTCATAGATTCCTGACCGCGAGCTAATCTTAAAAACGTTCAATGTGCCGTAAAATTCTCAAACGGAGAGATTCCATCTTTCCAGCCAATTCATAGATTCCTGACCGCGAGCTAATCTTAAAAACGTTCAATGTGCCGTAAAATTCTCAAACGGAGAGATTCCATCTTTCCAGCCAATTCATAGATTCCTGACCGCGAGCTAATCTTAAAAACGTTCAATGTGCCGTAAAATTCTCAAACGGAGAGATTCCATCTTTCCAGCCAATTCATAGATTCCTGACCGCGAGCTAATCTTAAAAACGTTCAATGTGCCGTAAAATTCTCAAACGGAGAGATTCCATCTTTCCAGCCAATTCATAGATTCCTGACCGCGAGCTAGTCTTAAAAACGTTCAATGTGCCGTAAAATTCTCAAACGGAGAGATTCCATCTTTCCAGCCAATTCATAGATTCCTGACCGCGAGCTAATCTTAAAAACGTTCAATGTGCCGTAAAATTCTCAAACGGAGAGATTCCATCTTTCCAGCCAATTCATAGATTCCTGACCGCGAGCTAATCTTAAAAACGTTCAATGTGCCGTAAAATTCTCAAACGGAGAGATTCCATCTTTCCAGCCAATTCATAGATTCCTGACCGCGAGCTAATCTTAAAAACGTTCAATGTGCCGTAAAATTCTCAAACGGAGAGATTCCATCTTTCCAGCCAATTCATAGATTCCTGACCGCGAGCTAATCTTAAAAACGTTCAATGTGCCGTAAAATTCTCAAACGGAGAGATTCCATCTTTCCAGCCAATTCAAAGATTCCTGACCGCGAGCTAATCTTAAAAACGTTCAATGTGCCGTAAAATTCTCAAACGGAGAGACTCCATCTTTCCAGCCAATTCATAGATTCCTGACCGCGAGCTAATCTTAAAAACGTTCAATGTGCCGTAATATTCTCAAACGGAGAGATTCCATCTTTCCAGCCAATTCATAGATTCCTGACCGCGAGCTAATCTTAAAAACGTTCAATGTGCCGTAAAATTCTCAAACGGAGAGATTCCATCTTTCCAGCCAATTCATAGATTCCTGACCGCGAGCTAATCTTAAAAACGTTCAATGTGCCGTAAAATTCTCAAACGGAGAGATTCCATCTTTCCAGCCAATTCATAGATTCCTCCTCGCGAGCTAATCTTAAAAACGTTCAATGTGCCGTAAAAGTCTCAAACGGAGAGATTCCATCTTTCCAGCCAATTCATAGATTCCTGCTCGCGAGCTAATCTTAAAAACGTTCAATGTGCCGTAAAATTCTCAAACGGAGAGATTCCATCTTTCCAGCCAATTCATAGATTCCTGCTCGCGAGCTAATCTTAAAAACGTTCAATGTGCAGTAAAATTCTCAAACGGAGAGATTCCATCTTTCCAGCCAATTCATAGATTCCTGCTCGCGAGCTAATCTTAAAAACGTTCAATGTGCCGTAAAATTCTCAAACGGAGAGATTCCATCTTTCCAGCCAATTCATAGATTCCTGACCGCGAGCTAATCTTAAAAACGTTCAATGTGCCGTAAAATTCTCAAACGGAGAGATTCCATCTTTCCAGCCAATTCAGAGATTCCTGACCGCGAGCTAATCTTAAAAACGTTCAATGTGCCGTAAAATTCTCAAACGGAGAGATTCCATCTTTCCAGCCAATTCATAGATTCCTGACCGCGAGCTAATCTTAAAAACGTTCAATGTGCCGTAAAATTCTGAAACGGAGAGATTCCATCTTTCCAGCCAATTCATAGATTACTGACCGCGAGCTAATCTTAAAAACGTTCAATGTGCCGTAAAATTCTCAACGGAGAGATTCCATCTTTCCAGCCAATTCATAGATTCCTGACCGCGAGCTAATCTTAAAAACGTTCAATGTGCCGTAAAATTTTCAAACGGAGAGATTCCATCTTTCCAGCCAATTCATAGATTCCTGACCGCGAGCTAATCTTAAAAACGTTCAATGTGCCGTAAAATTCTCAAACGGAGAGATTCCATCTTTCCAGCCAATTCAGAGATTCCTGACCGCGAGCTAATCTTAAAAACGTTCAATGTGCCGTAAAATTCTCAAACGGAGAGATTTCATCTTTCCAGCCAATTCATAGATTCCTGACCGCGAGCTAATCTTAAAAACGTTCAATGTGCCGTAAAATTCTCAAACGGAGAGATTCCATCTTTCCAGCCAATTCATAGATTCCTGCTCGCGAGCTAATCTTAAAAACGTTCAATGTGCCGTAAAATTCTCAAACGGAGAGATTCCATCTTTCCAGCCAATTCATAGATTCCTGCTCGCGAGCTAATCTTAAAAACGTTCAATGTGCCGTAAAAGTCTCAAACGGAGAGATTCCATCTTTCCAGCCAATTCCTAGATTCCTGATCGCGAGCTAATCTTAAAAACGTTCAATGTGCCGTAAAATTCTCAAACGGAGAGATTCCATCTTTCCAGCCAATTCATAGATTCCTGACCGCGAGCTAATCTTAAAAACGTTCAATGTGCCGTAAAATTCTCAAACGGAGAGATTCCATCTTTCCAGCCAATTCATAGATTCCTGACCGCGAGCTAATCTTAAAAACGTTCAATGTGCCGTAAAATTCTCAAACGGAGAGATTCCATCTTTCCAGCCAATTCATAGATTCCTGACCGCGAGCTAATCTTAAAAACGTTCAATGTGCCGTAAAATTCTCAAACGGAGAGATTCCATCTTTCCAGCTTCTTTTGTTAACTCTAATGTAGACCATTGTCTTGGTATTCTCAGAGGAGAGAATAGACATTATGCATGATACCTACAATAACCGCGAGCTAATCTTAAAAACGTTCAGTGTGCCGTAAAATTCTCAAACGGAGAGATTCCATCTTTCCAGCCAATTCATAGATTCCTGACCGCGAGCTAATCTTAAAAACGTTCAATGTGCCGTAAAATTCTCAAACAGAGAGATTCCATCTTTCCAGCCAATTCATAGATTCCTGACCGCGAGCTAATCTTAAAAACGTTCAATGTGCCGTAAAATTCTCAAACGGAGAGATTCCATCTTTCCAGCCAATTCATAGATTCCTGACCGCGAGCTAATCTTAAAAACGTTCAATGTGCCGTAAAATTCTCAAACGGAGAGATTCCATCTTTCCAGCCAATTCATAGATTCCTGCTCGCGAGATAATCTTAAAAACGTTCAATGTGCCGTAAAATTCTCAAACGGAGAGATTCCATCTTTCCAGCCAATTCAAAGATTCCTACTCGCGAGCTAATCTTAAAAACGTTCAATGTGCCGTAAAATTCTCAAACGGAGAGATTCCATCTTTCCAGCCAATTCATAGATTCCTGACCGCGAGCTAATCTTAAAAACGTTCAATGTGCCGTAAAATTCTCAAACGGAGAGATTCCATCTTTCCAGCCAATTCATAGATTCCTGACCGCGAGCTAATCTTAAAAACGTTCAATGTGCCGTAAAATTCTCAAAAGGAGAGATTCCATCTTTCCAGCCAATTCATAGATTCCTGACCGCGAGCTAATCTTAAAAACGTTCAATGTGCCGTAAAAGTCTCAAACGGAGAGATTCCATCTTTCCAGACAATTCATAGATTCCTCCTCGCGAGCTAATCTTAAAAACGTTCAGTGTGCCGTAAAAATCTCAAACGGAGAGATTCCATCTTTTCAGCCAATTCATAGATTCCTGACCGCGAGCTAATCTTAAAAACGTTCAATGTGCCGTAAAATTCTCAAACGGAGAGATTCCATCTTTCCAGCCAATTCATAGATTCCTGACCGCGAGCTAATCTTAAAAACGTTCAATGTGCCGTAAAATTCTCAAACGGAGAGATTCCATCTTTCCAGCCAATTCATAGATTCCTCCTCGCGAGCTAATCTTAAAAACGTTCAGTGTGCCGTAAAAGTCTCAAACGGAGAGATTCCATCTTTCCAGCCAATTCATAGATTCCTCCTCGCGAGCTAATCTTAAAAACGTTCAGTGTGCCGTAAAATTCTCAAACGGAGAGATTCAATCTTTCCAGCCAATTCATAGATTCCTGACCGCGAGCTAATCTTAAAAACGTTCAATGTGCCGTAAAATTCTCAAACGGAGAGATTCCATCTTTCCAGCCAATTCATAGATTCCTCCTCGCGAGCTAATCTTAATAACGTTCAGTGTGCCGTAAAAGTCTCAAACGGAGAGATTCCATCTTTTCAGCCAATTCATAGATTCCTGACCGCGAGCTAATCTTAAAAACGTTCAATGTGCCGTAAAATTCTCAAACGGAGAGATTCCATCTTTCCAGCCAATTCATAGATTCCTGACCGCGAGCTAATCTTAAAAACGTTCAATGGGCCGTAAAATTCTCGAACGGAGAGATTCCATCTTTCCAGCCAATTCATAGATTCCTGCTCGCGAGCTAATCTTAAAAACGTTCAATGTGCCGTAAAATTCTCAAACGGAGAGATTCCATCTTTCCAGCTTCTTTTGTTAACTCTAATGTAGACCATTGTCTTGGTATTCTCAGAGGAGAGAATAGACATTATGCATGATACCTACAATAACCGCGAGCTAATCTTAAAAACGTTCAATGTGCCGTAAAATTCTCAAACGGAGAGATTCCATCTTTCCAGCCAATTCATAGATTCCTGACCGCGAGCTAATCTTAAAAACGTTCAATGTGCCGTAAAATTCTCAAACGGAGAGATTCCATCTTTCCAGCCAATTCATAGATTCCTGCTCGCGAGCTAATCTTAAAAACGTTCAATGTGCCGTAAAATTCTCAAACGGAGAGATTCCATCTTTCCAGCCAATTCATAGATTCCTGCTCGCGAGCTAATCTTAAAAACGTTCAATGTGCCGTAAAAGTCTCAAACGGAGAGATTCCATCTTTCCAGCCAATTCCTAGATTCCTGATCGCGAGCTAATCTTAAAAACGTTCAATGTGCCGTAAAATTCTCAAACGGAGAGATTCCATCTTTCCAGCCAATTCATAGATTCCTGACCGCGAGCTAATCTTAAAAACGTTCAATGTGCCGTAAAATTCTCAAACGGAGAGATTCCATCTTTCCAGCCAATTCATAGATTACTGACCGCGAGCTAATCTTAAAAACGTTCAATGTGCCGTAAAATTCTCAAACGGAGAGATTCCATCTTTCCAGCCAATTCATAGATTCCTGACCGCGAGCTAATCTTAAAAACGTTCAATGTGCCGTAAAATTCTCAAACGGAGAGATTCCATCTTTCCAGCTTCTTTTGTTAACTCTAATGTAGACCATTGTCTTGGTATTCTCAGAGGAGAGAATAGACATTATGCATGATACCTACAATAACCGCGAGCTAATCTTAAAAACGTTCAATGTGCCGTAAAATTATCAAACGGAGAGATTCCATCTTTCCAGCCAATTCATAGATTCCTGACCGCGAGCTAATCTTAAAAACGTTCAATGTGCTGTAAAATTCTCAAACGGAGAGATTCCATCTTTCCAGCCAATTCATAGATTCCTGACCGCGAGCTAATCTTAAAAACGTTCAATGTGCCGTAAAATTCTCAAACGGAGAGATTCCATCTTTCCAGCCAATTCATAGATTCCTGACCGCGAGCTAATCTTAAAAACGTTCAATGTGCCGTAAAATTCTCAAACGGAGAGATTCCATCTTTCCAGCCAATTCATAGATTCCTGACCGCGAGCTAATCTTAAAAACGTTCAATGTGCCGTAAAATTCTCAAACGGAGAGATTCCATCTTTCCAGCTTCTTTTGTTAACTCTAATGTAGACCATTGTCTTGGTATTCTCAGAGGAGAGAATAGACATTATGCATGATACCTACAATAACCGCGAGCTAATCTTAAAAACGTTCAATGTGCCGTAAAATTATCAAACGGAGAGATTCCATCTTTCCAGCCAATTCATAGATTGCTACCGCGAGCTAATCTTAAAAACGTTCAATGTGCTGTAAAATTCTCAAACGGAGAGATTCCATCTTTCCAGCCAATTCATAGATTCCTGCTCGCGAGCTAATCTTAAAAACGTTCAATGTGCCGTAAAATTCTCAAACAGAGAGATTCCATCTTTCCAGCCAATTCATAGATTCCTGACCGCGAGCTAATCTTAAAAACGTTCAATGTGCCGTAAAATTCTCAAACGGAGAGATTCCATCTTTCCAGCCAATTCATAGATTCCTGACCGCGAGCTAATCTTAAAAACGTTCAATGTGCCGTAAAATTCTCAAACGGAGAGATTCCATCTTTCCAGCCAATTCATAGATTCCTGACCGCGAGCTAATCTTAAAAACGTTCAATGTGCCGTAAAATTCTCAAACGGAGAGATTCCATCTTTCCAGCCAATTCATAGATTCCTGACCGCGAGCTAATCTTAAAAACGTTCAATGTGCCGTAAAATTCTCAAACGGAGAGATTCCATCTTTCCAGCCAATTCATAGATTCCTGACCGCGAGCTAATCTTAAAAACGTTCAATGTGCCGTAAAATTCTCAAACGGAGAGATTCCATCTTTCCAGCCAATTCATAGATTCCTGACCGCGAACTAATCTTAAAAACGTTCAATGTGCCGTAAAATTCTCAAACGGAGAGATTCCATCTTTCCAGCCAATTCATAGATTCCTGACCGCGAGCTAATCTTAAAAACGTTCAATGTGCCGTAAAATTCTCAAACGGAGAGATTCCATCTTTCCAGCCAATTCATAGATTCCTGACCGCGAGCTAATCTTAAAAACGTTCAATGTGCCGTAAAATTCTCAAACGGAGAGATTCCATCTTTCCAGCCAATTCGTAGATTCCTGACCGCGAGCTAATCTTAAAAACGTTCAATGTGCCGTAAAATTCTCAAACGGAGAGATTCCATCTTTCCAGCCAATTCATAGATTCCTGACCGCGAGCTAATCTAAAAAAACGTTCAATGTGCCGTAAAATTCTCAAACGGAGAGATTCCATCTTTCCAGCCAATTCATAGATTCCTGCTCGCGAGCTAATCTTAAAAACGTTCAATGTGCCGTAAAATTCTCAAACGGAGAGATTCCATCTTTCCAGCCAATTCATAGATTCCTGACCGCGAGCTAATCTTAAAAACGTTCAATGTGCCGTAAAATTCTCAAACGGAGAGATTCCATCTTTCCAGCCAATTCATAGATTCCTGACCGCGAGCTAATCTTAAAAACGTTCAATGTGCCGTAAAATTCTCAAACGGAGAGATTCCATCTTTCCAGCCAATTCATAGATTCCTGACCGCGAGCTAATCTTAAAAACGTTCAATGTGCCGTAAAATTCTCAAACGGAGAGATTCCATCTTTCCAGCCAATTCATAGATTCCTGACCGCGAGCTAATCTTAAAAACGTTCAATGTGCCGTAAAATTCTCAAACGGAGAGATTCCATCTTTCCAGCCAATTCATAGATTCCTGACCGCGAGCTAATCTTAAAAACTTTCAATGTGCCGTAAAATTCTCAAACGGAGAGATTCCATCTTTCCAGCCAATTCATAGATTCGTCCTCGCGAGCTAATCTTAAAAACGTTCAATGTGCCGTAAAAGTCTCAAACGGAGAGATTCCATCTTTCCAGCCAATTCATAGATTCCTGCTCGCGAGCTAATCTTAAAAACGTTCAATGTGCCGTAAAATTCTCAAACGGAGAGATTCCATCTTTCCAGCCAATTCATAGATTCCTGCTCGCGAGCTAATCTTAAAAACGTTCAATGTGCCGTAAAATTCTCAAAAGGAGAGATTCCATCTTTCCAGCCAATTCATAGATTCCTGCTCGCGAGCTAATCTTAAAAACGTTCAATGTGCCGTAAAATTCTCAAACGGAGAGATTCCATCTTTCCAGCCAATTCATAGATTCCTGACCGCGAGCTAATCTTAAAAACGTTCAATGTGCCGTAAAATTCTCAAACGGAGAGATTCCATCTTTCCAGCTTCTTTTGTTAACTCTAATGTAGACCATTGTCTTGGTATTCTCAGAGGAGAGAATAGACATTATGCATGATACCTACAATAACCGCGAGCTAATCTTAAAAACGTTCAATGTGCCATAAAATTATCAAACGGAGAGATTCCATCTTTCCAGCCAATTCATAGATTGCTACCGCGAGCTAATCTTAAAAACGTTCAATGTGCTGTAAAATTCTCAAACGGAGAGATTCCATCTTTCCAGCCAATTCATAGATTCCTGCTCGCGAGCTAATCTTAAAAACGTTCAATGTGCCGTAAAATTCTCAAACGGAGAGATTCCATCTTTCCAGCTTCTTTTGTTAACTCTAATGTAGACCATTGTCTTGGTATTCTCAGAGGAGAGAATAGACATTATGCATGATACCTACAATAACCGCGAGCTAATCTTAAAAACGTTCAATGTGCCGTAAAATTCTCAAACGGAGAGATTCCATCTTTCCAGCCAATTCATAGATTCCTGACAGCGAGCTAATCTTAAAAACGTTCAATGTGCCGTAAAATTCTCAAACGGAGAGATTCCATCTTTCCAGCCAATTCATAGATTCCTGACCGCGAGCTAATCTTAAAAACGTTCAATGTGCCGTAAAATTCTCAAACGGAGAGATTCCATCTTTCCAGCCAATTCATAGATTCCTGACCGCGAGCTAATCTTAAAAACGTTCAATGTGCCGTAAAATTCTCAAACGGAGAGATTCCATCTTTCCAGCCAATTCATAGATTCCTGACCGCGAGCTAATCTTAAAAACGTTCAATGTGCCGTAAAATTCTCAAACGGAGAGATTCCATCTTTCCAGCCAATTCATAGATTCCTGACCGCGAGCTAATCTTAAAAACGTTCAATGTGCCGTAAAATTCTCAAACGGAGAGATTCCATCTTTCCAGCCAATTCATAGATTCCTGACCGCGAACTAATCTTAAAAAACGTTCAATGTGCCGTAAAATTCTCAAACGGAGAGATTCCATCTTTCCAGCCAATTCATAGATTCCTGACCGCGAGCTAATCTTAAAAACGTTCAATGTGCCGTAAAATTCTCAAACGGAGAGATTCCATCTTTCCAGCCAATTCATAGATTCCTGACCGCGAGCTAATCTTAAAAACGTTCAATGTGCCGTAAAATTCTCAAACGGAGAGCTTCCATCTTTCCAGCCAATTCATAGATTCCTGACCGCGAGCTAATCTTAAAAACGTTCAATGTGCCGTAAAATTCTCAAACGGAGAGATTCCATCTTTCCAGCCAATTCATAGATTCCTGACCGCGAGCTAATCTTAAAAACTTTCAATGTGCCGTAAAATTCTCAAACGGAGAGATTCCATCTTTCCAGCCAATTCATAGATTCGTCCTCGCGAGCTAATCTTAAAAACGTTCAATGTGCCGTAAAAGTCTCAAACGGAGAGATTCCATCTTTCCAGCCAATTCATAGATTCCTGCTCGCGAGCTAATCTTAAAAACGTTCAATGTGCCGTAAAATTCTCAAACGGAGAGATTCCATCTTTCCAGCCAATTCATAGATTCCTGCTCGCGAGCTAATCTTAAAAACGTTCAATGTGCCGTAAAATTCTCAAAAGGAGAGATTCCATCTTTCCAGCCAATTCATAGATTCCTGCTCGGGAGCTAATCTTAAAAACGTTCAATGTGCCGTAAAATTCTCAAACGGAGAGATTCCATCTTTCCAGCCAATTCATAGATTCCTGACCGCGAGCTAATCTTAAAAACGTTCAATGTGCTGTAAAATTCTCAAACGGAGAGATTCCATCTTTCCAGCCAATTCATAGATTCCTGCTCGCGAGCTAATCTTAAAAACGTTCAATGTGCCGTAAAATTCTCAAACGGAGAGATTCCATCTTTCCAGCTTCTTTTGTTAACTCTAATGTAGACCATTGTCTTGGTATTCTCAGAGGAGAGAATAGACATTATGCATGATACCTACAATAACCGCGAGCTAATCTTAAAAATTCAATGTGCCGTAAAATTCTCAAACGGAGAGATTCCATCTTTCCAGCCAATTCATAGATTCCTGACAGCGAGCTATCTTAAAAACGTTCAATGTGCCGTAAAATTCTCAAACGGAGAGATTCCATCTTTCCAGCCAATTCATAGATTCCTGACCGCGAGCTAATCTAAAACGTTCAATGTGCCGTAAAATTCTCAAACGGAGAGATTCCATCTTTCCAGCCAATTCATAGATTCCTGACCGCGAGCTAATCTTAAAAACGTTCAATGTGCCGTAAAATTCTCAAACGGAGAGATTCCATCTTTCAGCCAATTCATAGATTCCTGACCGCGAGCTAATCTTAAAAACGTTCAATGTGCCGTAAAATTCTCAAACGGAGAGATTCCATCTTTCCAGCCAATTCATAGATTCCTGACCGCGAGCTAATCTTAAAAACGTTCAATGTGCCGTAAAATTCTCAAACGGAGAGATTCCATCTTTCCAGCCAATTCATAGATTCCTGACCGCGAACTAATCTTAAAAACGTTCAATGTGCCGTAAAATTCTCAAACGGAGAGATTCCATCTTTCCAGCCAATTCATAGATTCCTGACCGCGAGCTAATCTTAAAATCGTTCAATGTGCCGTAAAATTCTCAAACGGAGAGATTCCATCTTTCCAGCCAATTCATAGATTCCTGACCGCGAGCTAATCTTAAAAACGTTCAATGTGCCGTAAAATTCTCAAACGGAGAGCTTCCATCTTTCCAGCCAATTCATAGATTCCTGACCGCGAGCTAATCTTAAAACGTTCAATGTGCCGTAAAATTCTCAACGGAGAGATTCCATCTTTCCAGCCAATTCATAGATCCTGACCGCGAGCTAATCTAAAAAACGTTCAATGTGCCGTAAAATTCTCAAACGGAGAGATTCCATCTTTCCAGCCAATTCATAGATTCCTGCTCGCGAGCTAATCTTAAAAACGTTCAATGTGCCGTAAAATTCTCAAACGGGAGAGATTCCATCTTTCCAGCCAATTCATAGATTCCTGACCGCGAGCTATCTTAAAAACGGTTCAATGTGCCGTAAAATTCTCAAACGGAGAGATTCCATCTTTCCAGCCAATTCATAGATTCCTGACCGCGAGCTAATCTTAAAAACGTTCAATGTGCCGTAAAATTCTCAAACGGAGAGATTCCATCTTTCAGCCAATTCATAGATTCCTGACCGCGAGCTAATCTTAAAAACGTTCAATGTGCCGTAAAATTCTCAAACGGAGAGATTCCATCTTTCCAGCCAATTCATAGATTCCTGACCGCGAGCTAATCTTAAAAACGTTCAATGTGCCGTAAAATTCTCAACGGAGAGATCCATCTTCAGCCAATTCATAGATTCCTGACCGCGAGCTAATCTTAAAAACTTTCAATGTGCCGTAAAATTCTCAAACGGAGAGATCCATCTTTCTCTGCCAATTCATAGATTCGTCCTCGCGAGCTAATCTAAAAACGTTCAATGTTGCCGTAAAAGTCTCAAACGGAGAGATTCCATCTTTCCAGCCAATTCATAGATTCCTGCTCGCGAGCTAATCTTAAAAACGTTCAATGTGCCGTAAAATTCTCAAACGGAGAGATTCCATCTTTCCAGCCAATTCATAGATTCCTGCTCGCGAGCTAATCTTAAAAACGTTCAATGTGCCGTAAAATTCTCAAACGAGAGATTCCATCTTTCCAGCCAATTCATAGATTCCTGCTCGCGAGCTAATCTTAAAAACGTTCAATGTGCCGTAAAATTCTCAAACGGAGAGATTCCATCTTTCCAGCCAATTCATAGATTCCTGACCGCGAGCTAATCTTAAAAACGTTCAATGTGCCGTAAAATTCTCAAACGGAGAGAGTCCATCTTCCAGCCAATTCAGAGATTCCTGACCGCGAGCTAATCTTAAAAACGTTCAATGTGGCCGTAAAATTCTCAAACGAGAGATTCCATCTTTCCAGCCAATTCATAGATTCCTGACCGCGAGCTAATCTTAAAAACGTCAATGTGCCGTAAAACTCTCAAACGGAGAGATTCCATCTTTCCAGCCAATTCATAGATTCCTGACCGCGAGCTAATCTTAAAAACGTTCAATGTGCCGTAAAATTCTCAACGGAGAGATTCCATCTTTCCAGCCAATTCATAGATTCCTGACCGCGAGCTAATCTTAAAAACGTTCAATGTGCCGTAAAATTCTCAAACGGAGAGATTCCATCTTTCCAGCCAATTCATAGATTCCTGACCGCGAGCTAATCTTAAAAACGTTCAATGTGCCGTAAAATTCTCAACGGAGAGATTCCATCTTTCCAGCCAATTCATAGATTCTGACCGCGAGCTAGTCTTAAAAACGTTCAATGTGCCGTAAAATTCTCAAACGGAGAGATTCCATCTTTCCAGCCAATTCATAGATTCCTGACCGCGAGCTAATCTTAAAAACGTTCAATGTGCCGTAAATTCTCAAACGGAGAGATTCCATCTTTCCAGCCAATCATAGATTCCTGACCGCGAGCTAATCTTAAAACGTTCAATGTGCCGTAAAATTCTCAAACGGAGAGATTCCATCTTTCCAGCCAATTCATAGATTCCTGACCGCGAGCTAATCTTAAAAACGTTCAATGTGCCGTAAAATTCTCAAACGGAGAGATTCCATCTTTCCAGCCAATTCATAGATTCCGACCGCGAGCTAATCTTAAAAACGTTCAATGTGCCGTAAAATTCTCAAACGGAGAGATTCCATCTTTCCAGCCAATTCAAAGATTCCTGACCGCGAGCTAATCTTAAAAACGTTCTATGTGCCGTAAAATTCTCAAACGGAGAGGACTCCATCTTTCCAGCCAATTCATAGATTCTGACCGCGAGCTAATCTTAAAAACGTTCAATGTGCCGTAATATTCTCAAACGGAGAGATTCCATCTTTCCAGCCAATTCATAGATTCCTGACCGCGAGCTAATCTTAAAAACGTTCAATGTGCCGTAAAATTCTCAAACGGAGAGATTCCATCTTTCCAGCAATCATAGATTCCTGACCGCGAGCTAATCTTAAAAACGTTCAATGTGCCGTAAAATTCTCAAACGGAGAGATTTCCATCTTTCCGCCAATTCATAGATTCCTCCTCGCGAGCTAATTCTTAAAAACGTTCAATGTGCCGTAAAAGTCTCAACGAGAGATTCATCTTTCCAGCCAATTCATAGATTCCTGCTCGCGAGCTAATCTTAAAAACGTTCAATGTGCCGTAAAATTCTCAACGGAGAGATTCCATCTTTCCAGCCAATTCAGAGATTCCTGACCGCGAGCTAATCTTAAAAACGTTCAATGTGCCGTAAAATTCTCAAACGGAGAGATTCCATCTTTCCAGCCAATTCATAGATTCCTGACCGCGAGCTAATCTTAAAAACGTTCAATGTGTCGTAAAATTCTCAAACGGAGAGATTCCATCTTTCCAGCCAATTCAAAGATTCCTGACCGCGAGCTAATCTTAAAAACGTTCAATGTGCCGTAAAATTCTCAAACGGAGAGACTCCATCTTTCCAGCCAATTCATAGATTCCTGACCGCGAGCTAATCTTAAAAACGTTCAATGCGCCGTAAAATTCTCAAACGGAGAGATTCCATCTTTCCAGCCAATTCATAGATTCCTGACCGCGAGCTAATCTTAAAAACGTTCAATGTGCCGTAAAATTCTCAAACGGAGAGATTCCATCTTTCCAGCCAATTCATAGATTCCTGACCGCGAGCTAATCTTAAAAACGTTCAATGTGCCGTAAAATTCTCAACGGAGAGATTCCATCTTTCCAGCCAATTCATAGATTCCTCCTCGCGAGCTAATCTTAAAAACGTTCAATGTGCCGTAAAAGTCTCAAACGGAGAGATTCCATCTTTCCAGCCATTCATAGATTCCTGCTCGCGAGCTAATCTTAAAAACGTTCAATGTGCCGTAAAATTCTCAAACGGGAGAGATTCCATCTTTCCAGCCCAATTCATAGATTCCTGCTCGCGAGGCTAATCTTAAAAACGTTCAATGTGCAGTAAAATTCTCAAACGGAGAGATTCCATCTTTCCAGCCAATTCATAGATTCCTGCTCGCGAGCTAATCTTAAAACGTTCAATGTGCCGTAAAATTCTCAAACGGAGAGATTCCATCTTTCCAGCCAATTCATAGATTCCTGACCGCGAGCTAATCTTAAAAACGTTCAATGTGCCGTAAAATTCTCAACGGAGAGATTCCATCTTTCCAGCCAATTCAGAGATTCCTGACCGCGAGCTAAACTTAAAAACGTTCAATGTGCCGTAAAATTCTCAAACGGAGAGATTCCATCTTTCCAGCCAATTCATAGATTCCTGACCGCGAGCTAATCTTAAAAACGTTCAATGTGCCGTAAAATTCTCCAAACGGAGAGATTCCATCTTTCCAGCCAATTCATAGATTCCTGACCGCGAGCTAATCTAAAAACGTTCAATGTGCCGTAAAATTCTCAAACGGAGAGATTCCATCTTTCCAGCCAATTCATAGATTCCTGACTCGCGAGCTAATCTTAAAAACGTTCAATGTGCCGTAAAATTCTCAAACGGAGAGATTCCATCTTTCCAGCCAATTCAGAGATTCCTGACCGCGAGCTAATCTTAAAACGTTCAATGTGCCGTAAAATCTCAAACGGAGAGATTCCATCTTTCCAGCCAATTCATAGATTCCTGACCGCGAGCTAATCTTAAAAACGTTCAATGTGCCGTAAAATTCTCAAACGGAGAGATTCCATCTTTCCAGCCAATTCAAAGCTTCCTGACCGCGAGCTAATCTTAAAAACGTTCAATGTGCCGTAAAATCTCAACGGAGAGACTCCATCTTTCCAGCCAATTCATAGATTCCTGACCGCGAGCTAATCTTAAAAACGTTCAATGTGCCGTAAAATTCTCAAACGGAGAGATTCCATCTTTCCAGCCAATTCATAGATTCCTGACCGCGAGCTAATCTTAAAAACGTTCAATGTGCCGTAAAATTCTCAAACGGAGAGATTCCATCTTTCCAGCCAATTCATAGATTCCTGACCGCGAGCTAATCTTAAAAACGTTCAATGTGCCGTAAAATTCTCAAACGGAGAGATTCCATCTTTCCAGCCAATTCATAGATTCCTCCTCGCGAGCTAATCTTAAAAACGTTCAATGTGCCGTAAAAGTCTCAAACGGAGAGATTCCATCTTTCCAGCCAATTCATAGATTCCTGACCGCGAGCTAATCTTAAAAACGTTCAATGTGCCGTAAATTCTCAAACGGAGAGATTCCATCTTTCCAGCCAATTCATAGATTCCTGACCGCGAGCTAATCTTAAAAACGTTCAATGTGCCGTAAAATTCTCAAACGGAGAGATTCCATCTTTCCAGCCAATTCATAGATTCCTGACCGCGAGCTAATCTTAAAAACGTTCAATGTGCCGTAAAATTCTCAAACGGAGAGATTCCATCTTTCCAGCCAATTCATAGATTCCTGCTCGCGAGCTAATCTTAAAAACGTTCAATGTGCCGTGAAATTCTCAAACGGAGAGATTCCATCTTTCCAGCCAATTCATAGATTCCTGCTCGCGAGCTAATCTTAAAAACGTTCAATGTGCCGTAAAATTCTCAAACGGAGAGATTCCATCTTTCCAGCCAATTCATAGATTCCTGACCGCGAGCTAATCTTAAAAACGTTCAATGTGCCGTAAAATTCTCAAACGGAGAGATTCCATCTTTCCAGCCAATTCATAGATTCCTGACCGCGAGCTAATCTTAAAAACGTTCAATGTGCCGTAAAATTCTCAAACGGAGAGATTCCATCTTTCCAGCCAATTCATAGATTCCTCCTCGCGAGCTAATCTTAAAACGTTCAATGTGCCGTAAAAGTCTCAAACGGAGAGATTCCATCTTTCCAGCCAATTCATAGATTCCTGCTCGCGAGCTAATCTTAAAAACGTTCAATGTGCCGTAAAATTCTCAAACGGAGAGATTCCATCTTTCCAGCCAATTCATAGATTCCTGCTCGCGAGCTAATCTTAAAAACGTTCAATGTGCAGTAAAATTCTCAAACGGAGAGATTCCATCTTTCCAGCCAATTCATAGATTCCTGACCGCGAGCTAATCTTAAAAACGTTCAATGTGCCGTAAAATTCTCAAACGGAGAGATTCCATCTTTCCAGCCAATTCATAGATTCCTGACCGCGAGCTAATCTTAAAAACGTTCAATGTGCCGTAAAATTCTCAAACGGAGAGATTCCATCTTTCCAGCCAATTCAGAGATTCCTGACCGCGAGCTAATCTTAAAAACGTTCAATGTGCCGTAAAATTCTCAAACGGAGAGATTCCATCTTTCCAGCCAATTCATAGATTCCTGACCGCGAGCTAATCTTAAAAACGTTCAATGTGCCGTAAAATTCTCAAACGGAGAGATTTCATCTTTCCAGCCAATTCATAGATTCCTGACCGCGAGCTAATCTTAAAAACGTTCAATGTGCCGTAAAAGTCTCAAACGGAGAGATTCCATCTTTCCAGCCAATTCATAGATTCCTGACCGCGAGCTAATCTTAAAAACGTTCAATGTGCCGTAAAATTCTCAAACGGAGAGATTCCATCTTTCCAGCCAATTCATAGATTCCTGACCGCGAGCTAATCTTAGAAACGTTCAATGTGCCGTAAAATTCTCAAACGGAGAGATTCCATCTTTCCAGCCAATTCATAGATTCCTGACCGCGAGCTAATCTTAAAACGTTCAATGTGCCGTAAAATTCTCAAACGGAGAGATTTCATCTTTCCAGCCAATTCATAGATTCCTCCTCGCGAGCTAATCTTAAAAACGTTCAATGTGCCGTAAAAGTCTCAAACGGAGAGATTCCATCTTTCCAGCCAATTCATAGATTCCTGATCGCGAGCTAATCTTAAAAACGTTCAATGTGCCGTAAAATTCTCGAACGGAGAGATTCCATCTTTCCAGCCAATTCATAGATTCCTGCTCGCGAGCTAATCTTAAAAACGTTCAATGTGCCGTAAAATTCTCAAACGGAGAGATTCCATCTTTCCAGCTTCTTTTGTTAACTCTAATGTAGACCATTGTCTTGGTATTCTCAGAGGAGAGAATAGACATTATGCATGATACCTACAATAACCGCGAGCTAATCTTAAAAACGTTCAATGTGCCGTAAAATTCTCAAACGGAGAGATTCCATCTTTCCAGCCAATTCATAGATTCCTGACCGAAAGCTAATCTTAAAAACGTTCAATGTGCCGTAAAATTCTCAAACGGAGAGATTCCATCTTTCCAGCCAATTCATAGATTCCTGCTCGCGAGCTAATCTTAAAAACGTTCAATGTGCCGTAAAATTCTCAATCGGAGAGATTCCATCTTTCCAGCCAATTCATAGATTCCTGCTCGCGAGCTAATCTTAAAAACGTTCAATGTGCCGTAAAAGTCTCAAACGGAGAGATTCCATCTTTCCAGCCAATTCCTAGATTCCTGATCGCGAGCTAATCTTAAAAACGTTCAATGTGCCGTAAAATTCTCAAACGGAGAGATTCCATCTTTCCAGCCAATTCATAGATTCCTGACCGCGAGCTAATCTTAAAAACGTTCAATGTGCCGTAAAATTCTCAAACGGAGAGATTCCATCTTTCCAGCCAATTCATAGATTCCTGACCGCGAGCTAATCTTAAAAACGTTCAATGTGCCGTAAAATTCTCAAACGGAGAGATTCCATCTTTCCAGCCAATTCATAGATTCCTGACCGCGAGCTAATCTTAAAAACGTTCAATGTGCCGTAAAATTCTCAAACGGAGAGATTCCATCTTTCCAGCCAATTCATAGATTCCTACCGCGAGCTAATCTTAAAAACGTTCAATGTGCCGTAAAATTCTCAAACGGAGAGATTCCATCTTTCCAGCCAATTCATAGATTCCTGACCGCGAGCTAATCTTAAAAACGTTCAATGTGCCGTAAAATTCTCAAACGGAGAGATCTTTCCAGCCAATTCATAGATTCCTGCTCGCGAGCTAATCTTAAAAACGTTCAATGTGCCGTAAAATTCTCAAACGGAGAGATTCCATCTTTCCAGCCAATTCATAGATTCCTGACG
>JAOWCC010001134.1:0-36868 GCA_030867875.1 Actinernus sp. WN-2022 | reverse complement strand
GATTCATCATTACTCATTCCTGATTCATCATTCCTGATTCATCATTCCTGAATCCTGATTCATCATTCCTGATTCCTGATTGATCATTCCTCATTCCTGATTCATCATTCCTGATTCGTGATTCATCATTCCTGATTCCTGATTCCTGATTCATCATTCCTGATTCATCATTCCTGATTCATCATTCCTCATTCCTGATTCATCATTCTTCATTCCTGATTAATCATTCCTCATTCCTGATTCATCATTCCTGATTCATGATTCACCATTCCTGATTCCTGATACATCATTCATCATTCCTGATTCATCATTCCTGATTCCTGATTCATCATTCCTGATTCATCATTCCTGATTCCTGATTCATCATTCCTGATTCCTGATTCATGATTCCTCATTCCTGATTCATCAATCCTCATTCCTGATTCATCATTCCTCATTCCTGATTCATGATTCCTCATTCCTGATTCATCATTCATCATTCCTGATTCATCATTCGTCATTCCTGATTCATCATTCCTGAATCCTGATTCATTATTCCTGATTCATCATTCCTGATTCCTGATTCATCATTGCTGATTCCTGATTCATCATTCATCATTCCTGATTGATCATTCCTTATTCCTGATTGATCATTCCTGATTCCTGATTCATCATTCATCATTCCTGATTCATCATTCTTGATTCCTGATTCATCATTCCTGATTCCTGATTCATCATTCCTGATTCCTGATTCATCATTCATCATTCCTGATTCCTGATTCATCATTCCTGATTCCTGATTCATCATTCCTCTTTCCTGGTTCATCATTCCTGATTGCTGATACACCATTCATCATTCCTGATTCATCATTCCTGATTCCTGATTCATCATTCCTGATTCCTGATTCATCATTCATCATTCCTGATTCATCATTCCTGATTCCTGATTCATCATTCCTGATTCCTGTTTCATCATTCCTGGTTCCTGATTCATCATTGCTGATTCCTGATTCTTCATTCATCATTCCTGATTGATCATTCCTTATTCCCGATTCATCATTCCTGATTCCTGATTCATCATTCATCATTCCTGATTCATCATTCCTGATTCCTGATTTATCATTCCTGATTCATCATTCCTGATTCCTGATTCCTCATTCCTGATTCCTGATTCATCATTCCTCATTCCTGATTCATCATTCCTCATTCCTGATTCATCATTCCTCATTCCTGATTCATCATTCCTGATTCCTGATTCATCATTCCTCATTCCTGATTCATCATTCCTGATTCCTGATTCATCATTCCTGATTCCTGATTCCTGATTCATCATTCCTGATTCATCATTCCTCATTCCTGATTCATCATTCTTCATTCCTGATTAATCATTCCTCATTCCTGATTCATCAATCCTGATTCATGATTCACCATTCCTGATTCCTGATACATCATTCATCATTCCTGATTCATCATTCCTGATTAATCATTCCTCATTCCTGATTCATCAATCCTGATTCATGATTCACCATTCCTGATTCCTGATACATCATTCATCATTCCTGATTCATCATTCCTGATTCCTGATTAATTACTCCTGATTCCTGATTCCTGATTGATCATTCCTGATTCCTGATTCATCATTCATCATTCCTGATTCATCATTCTTGATTCCTGATTCATCATTCCTGATTCCTGATTCATCATTCCTGATTCCTGATTCCTCATTCCTGATTCCTGATTCATCATTGCTGATTCCTGATTCTTCATTCATCATTCCTGATTGATCATTCCTTATTCCCGATTCATCATTCCTGATTCCTGATTCATCATTCCTGATTCCTGATTCACCATTCCTGATTCCTGATTCATCATTCCTCTTTCCTGATTCATCATTCCTGATTCATGATACATCATTCATCATTCCTGATTCATCATTCATCATTCCTGATTCATCATTCCTGATTCCTGATTCATCATTCCTGATTCCTGATTCATCATTCCTGATTCCTGATTCCTGATTCATCATTCCTGATTCATCATTCCTGATTCATCATTCCTCATTCCTGATTCATCATTCTTCATTCCTGATTAATCATTCCTCATTCCTGATTCATCATTCCTGATTCATGATTCACCATTCCTGATTCCTGATACATCATTCATCATTCCTGATTCATCATTCCTGATTCCTGATTCATCATTCCTGATTCATCATTCCTGATTCCTGATTCATCATTCCTCATTCCTGATTCATGATTCCTCATTCCTGATTCATCAATCCTCATTCCTGATTCATCATTCCTGATTCCTGATTCCTGATTCCTGATTCCTGATTCATCATTCATCATTCCTGATTTATCATTCGTCATTCCTGATTCATCATTCCTGAATCCTGATTCATTATTCCTGATTCATCATTCCTGATTCCTGATTCATCATTCCTGATTCCTGATTCATCATTCATCATTCCTGATTGATCATTCCTTATTCCTGATTGATCATTCCTGATTCCTGATTCATCATTCATCATTCCTGATTCATCATTCTTGATTCCTGATTCATCATTCCTGATTCCTGATTCATCATTCCTGATTCCTGATTCATCATTCATCATTCCTGATTCCTGATTCATCATTCCTGATTCCTGATTCATCATTCCTCTTTCCTGATACATCATTCCTGATTGCTGATACATCATTCATCATTCCTGATTCATCATTCCTGATTCCTGATTCATCATTCCTGATTCCTGATTCATCATTCATCATTCCTGATTCATCATTCCTGATTCCTGATTCATCATTCCTGATTCCTGATTCATCATTCCTCATTCCTGATTCATCATTCCTCATTCCTGATTCATCATTCCTGATTCCTGATTCATCATTCCTGATTCCTGATTGATCATTCCTGATTCCTGATTGATCATTCCTGATTCCTGATTCATCATTCCTGATTACTGATTCCTGATTCATCATTCCTGATTCATCATTCCTGATTCATCATTCCTCATTCCGGATTCATCATCCTTCATTCCTGATTAATCATTCCTCATTCCTGATTCATCATTCCTGATTCATGATTCACCATTCCTGATTCCTGATACATCATTCATCATTCCTGATTCGTCATTCCTGATTCCTGATTCATCATTCCTGATTCATCATTCCTGATTCCTGATTCATCATTCCTGATTCCTGATTCATCAATCCTCATTCCTGATTCATCATTCCTGATTCCTGATTGATCATTCCTCATTCCTGATTCATCATTCCTGATTCCTGATTCATCATTCCTGATTCCTGATTAATCACTCCTGATTCCTGATTCCTGATTCATCATTCCTGATTCATCATTCCTGATTCCTGATTCATCATTCCTCATTCCTGATTCATCATTCATCATTCCTGATTCATCATTCCTGATTCCTGATTCATCATTCCTGATTCCTGATTGATCATTCCTGATTCCTGATTGATCATTCCTGATTCCTGATTCATCATTCCTGATTACTGATTCCTGATTCATCATTCCTGATTCATCATTCCTGATTCATCATTCCTCATTCCGGATTCATCATCCTTCATTCCTGATTAATCATTCCTCATTCCTGATTCATCATTCCTGATTCATGATTCACCATTCCTGATTCCTGATACATCATTCATCATTCCTGATTCGTCATTCCTGATTCCTGATTCATCATTCCTGATTCATCATTCCTGATTCCTGATTCATCATTCCTGATTCCTGATTCATCAATCCTCATTCCTGATTCATCATTCCTGATTCCTGATTGATCATTCCTCATTCCTGATTCATCATTCCTGATTCCTGATTCATCATTCCTGATTCCTGATTAATCACTCCTGATTCCTGATTCCTGATTCATCATTCCTGATTCATCATTCCTGATTCATCATTCCTGATTCATCATTCCTGATTCATCATTCATCATTCCTGATTCATCATTCCTGATTCCTGATTCATCATTCCTGATTCCTGATTCATTATTCCTGATTCATCATTCCTGATTCCTGATTGATCATTCCTGATTCCTGATTGATCATTCATCATTCCTGATTCATCATTCCTGATTCCTGATTAATTACTCCTGATTCCTGATTCCTGATTCATCATTCCTGATTCATCATTCCTGATTCATCATTCCTGATTCATCATTCCTGATTCATCATTCCTGATTCATCATTCATCATTCCTGATTCATCATTCCTGATTCCTGGTTCATTATTCCTGATTCATCATTCCTGATTCCTGATTGATCATTCCTGATTCCTGATTCATCATTCATCATTCCTGATTCATCATTCTTGATTCCTGATTCATCATTCCTGATTCCTGATTCATCATTCCTGATTCCTGTTTCATAATTCCTGATTCCTGATTCATCATTGCTGATTCCTGATTCTTCATTCATCATTCCTGATTGATCATTCCTTATTCCCGATTCATCATTCCTGATTCCTGATTCATCATTCCTGATTCCTGATTCACCATTCCTGATTCCTGATTCATCATTCCTCTTTCCTGATTCATCAGTCCTGATTCATGATACATCATTCATCATTCCTGATTCATCATTCATCATTCCTGATTCATCATTCCTGATTTCTGATTTATCATTCCTGATTCATCATTCCTGATTCCTGATTCATCATTCCTGATTCCTGATTCATCATTCCTCATTCCTGATTCATCATTACTCATTCCTGATTCATCATTCCTGATTCATCATTCCTGATTCCTGATTCATCATTCCTGATTCCTGATTGATCATTCCTCATTCCTGATTCATCATTCCTGATTCCTGATTCATCATTCCTGATTCCTGATTCCTGATTCATCATTCCTGATTCATCATTCCTGATTCATCATTCCTCATTCCTGATTCATCATTCTTCATTCCTGATTAATCATTCCTCATTCCTGATTCATCATTCCTGATTCATGATTCACCATTCCTGATTCCTGATACATCATTCATCATTCCTGATTCATCATTCCTGATTCCTGGTTCATTATTCCTGATTCATCATTCCTGATTCCTGATTGATCATTCCTGATTCCTGATTCATCATTCATCATTCCTGATTCATCATTCTTGATTCCTGATTCATCATTCCTGATTCCTGATTCATCATTCCTGATTCCTGTTTCATAATTCCTGATTCCTGATTCATCATTGCTGATTCCTGATTCTTCATTCATCATTCCTGATTGATCATTCCTTATTCCCGATTCATCATTCCTGATTCCTGATTCATCATTCCTGATTCCTGATTCACCATTCCTGATTCCTGATTCATCATTCCTCTTTCCTGATTCATCAGTCCTGATTCATGATACATCATTCATCATTCCTGATTCATCATTCATCATTCCTGATTCATCATTCCTGATTTCTGATTTATCATTCCTGATTCCTGATTCATCATTCCTGATTCCTGATTCATCAGTCCTGATTCATGATTCACCAATCCTGATTCCTGATTCATCATTCCTCTTTCCTGATTCATCATTCCTGATTCCTGATACATCATTCATCATTCCTGATTCATCATTCATCATTCCTGATTCATCATTCCTGATTCCTGATTCATCATTCCTGATTCCTGATTTATCATTCCTGATTCATCATTCCTGATTCCTGATTCATCATTCCTGATTCCTGATTCATCATTCCTCATTCCTGATTCATCATTCCTCATTCCTGATTCATCATTCCTGATTCCTGATTCATCATTCCTGATTCCTGATTGATCATTCCTCATTCCTGATTCATCATTCCTGATTCCTGATTCATCATTCCTGATTCCTGATTCCTGATTCATCATTCCTGATTCATCATTCCTGATTCCTGATTCATCATTCTTCATTCCTGATTAATCATTCCTCATTCCTGATTCATCATTCCTGATTCATGATTCACCATTCCTGATTCCTGATACATCATTCATCATTCCTGATTCGTCATTCCTGATTCCTGATTCATCATTCCTGATTCATCATTCCTGATTCCTGATTCATCATTCCTGATTCCTGATTCATCAATCCTCATTCCTGATTCATCATTCCTGATTCCTGATTGATCATTCCTCATTCCTGATTGATCATTCCTCATTCCTGATTCATCATTCCTGATTCCTGATTCATCATTCCTGATTCCTGATTTATCACTCCTGATTCCTGATTCCTGATTCATCATTCCTGATTCATCATTCCTGATTCATCATTCCTGATTCATCATTCATCATTCCTGATTCATCATTCCTGATTCCTGATTCATCATTCCTGATTCCTGATTCATTATTCCTGATTGATCATTCCTGATTCCTGATTGATCATTCCTGATTCCTGATTGATCATTCATCATTCCTGATTCATCATTCTTGATTCCTGATTCATCATTCCTGATTCCTGATTCATCATTCCTGATTCCTGTTTCATCATTCCTGATTCCTGATTCATCATTGCTGATTCCTGATTCTTCATTCATCATTCCTGATTGATCATTCCTTATTCCCGATTCATCATTCCTGATTCCTGATTCATCATTCATCATTCCTGATTCTTCATTCCTGATTCCTGATTTATCATTCCTGATTCATCATTCCTGATTCCTGATTCCTCATTCCTGATTCCTGATTCATCATTCCTCATTCCTGATTCATCATTCCTCATTCCTGATTCATCATTCCTGATTCCTGATTCATCATTCCTGATTCCTGATTCATCATTCCTCATTCCTGATTCATCATTCCTGATTCCTGATTCATCATTCCTGATTCCTGATTGATCATTCCTCATTCCTGATTGATCATTCCTCATTCCTGATTCATCATTCCTGATTCCTGATTCATCATTCCTGATTCCTGATTAATTACTCCTGATTCCTGATTCCTGATTGAGCATTCCTGATTCCTGATTCATCATTCCTCATTCCTGATTGATCATTCATCATTCCTGATTCATCATTCTTGATTCCTGATTCATCATTCCTGATTCCTGATTCATCATTCCTGATTCCTGTTTCATCATTCCTGATTCCTGATTCATCATTGCTGATTCCTGATTCTTCATTCATCATTCCTGATTGATCATTCCTTATTCCCGATTCATCATTCCTGATTCCTGATTCATCATTCATCATTCCTGATTCATCATTCCTGATTCCTGATTTATCATTCCTGATTCATCATTCCTGATTCCTGATTCCTCATTCCTGATTCCTGATTCATCATTCCTCATTCCTGATTCATCATTCCTCATTCCTGATTCATCATTCCTCATTCCTGATTCATCATTCCTGATTCCTGATTCATCATTCCTCATTCCTGATTCATCATTCCTGATTCCTGATTCATCATTCCTGATTCCTGATTCCTGATTCATCATTCCTGATTCATCATTCCTCATTCCTGATTCATCATTCTTCATTCCTGATTAATCATTCCTCATTCCTGATTCATCAATCCTGATTCATGATTCACCATTCCTGATTCCTGATACATCATTCATCATTCCTGATTCATCATTCCTGATTCCTGATTCATCATTCCTGATTCATCATTCCTGATTCCTGATTCATCATTCCTGATTCCTGATTCATCAATCCTCATTCCTGATTCATCATTCCTGATTCCTGATTGATCATTCCTCATTCCTGATTGATCATTCCTCATTCCTGATTCATCATTCCTGATTCCTGATTCATCATTCCTGATTCCTGATTAATTACTCCTGATTCCTGATTCCTGATTGATCATTCCTGATTCCTGATTCATCATTCATCATTCCTGATTCATCATTCTTGATTCCTGATTCATCATTCCTGATTCCTGATTCATCATTCCTGATTCCTGATTCCTCATTCCTGATTCCTGATTCATCATTGCTGATTCCTGATTCTTCATTCATCATTCCTGATTGATCATTCCTTATTCCCGATTCATCATTCCTGATTCCTGATTCATCATTCCTGATTCCTGATTCACCATTCCTGATTCCTGATTCATCATTCCTCTTTCCTGATTCATCATTCCTGATTCATGATACATCATTCATCATTCCTGATTCATCATTCATCATTCCTGATTCATCATTCCTGATTTCTGATTTATCATTCCTGATTCATCATTCCTGATTCCTGATTCATCATTCCTCATTCCTGATTCATCATTCCTCATTCCTGATTCATCATTACTCATTCCTGATTCATCATTCCTGATTCATCATTCCTGAATCCTGATTCATCATTCCTGATTCCTGATTGATCATTCCTCATTCCTGATTCATCATTCCTGATTCCTGATTCATCATTCCTGATTCCTGATTCCTGATTCATCATTCCTGATTCATCATTCCTGATTCATCATTCCTCATTCCTGATTCATCATTCTTCATTCCTGATTAATCATTCCTCATTCCTGATTCATCATTCCTGATTCATGATTCACCATTCCTGATTCCTGATACATCATTCATCATTCCTGATTCATCATTCCTGATTCCTGATTCATCATTCCTGATTCATCATTCCTGATTCCTGATTCATCATTCCTCATTCCTGATTCATGATTCCTCATTCCTGATTCATCAATCCTCATTCCTGATTCATCATTCCTCATTCCTGATTCATGATTCCTCATTCCTGATTCATCATTCATCATTCCTGATTCATCATTCGTCATTCCTGATTCATCATTCCTGAATCCTGATTCATTATTCCTGATTCATCATTCCTGATTCCTGATTCATCATTGCTGATTCCTGATTCATCATTCATCATTCCTGATTGATCATTCCTGATTCCTGATTCATCATTCATCATTCCTGATTCATCATTCTTGATTCCTGATTCATCATTCCTGATTCCTGATTCATCATTCCTGATTCCTGATTCATCATTCATCATTCCTGATTCCTGATTCATCATTTCTGATTCCTGATTCATCATTCCTCTTTCCTGATTCATCATTCCTGATTGCTGATACATCATTCATCATTCCTGATTCATCATTCCTGATTCCTGATTCATCATTCCTGATTCCTGATTCATCATTCATCATTCCTGATTCATCATTCCTGATTCCTGATTCATCATTCCTGATTCCTGTTTCATCATTCCTGATTCCTGATTCATCATTGCTGATTCCTGATTCTTCATTCATCATTCCTGATTGATCATTCCTTATTCCCGATTCATCATTCCTGATTCCTGATTCATCATTCATCATTCCTGATTCATCATTCCTGATTCCTGATTTATCATTCCTGATTCATCATTCCTGATTCCTGATTCCTCATTCCTGATTCCTGATTCATCATTCCTCATTCCTGATTCATCATTCCTCATTCCTGATTCATCATTCCTCATTCCTGATTCATCATTCCTCATTCCTGATTCATCATTCCTCATTCCTGATTCATCATTCCTGATTCCTGATTCATCATTCCTCATTCCTGATTCCTGATTCATCATTCCTGATTCATCATTCCTCATTCCTGATTCATCATTCTTCATTCCTGATTAATCATTCCTCATTCCTGATTCATCAATCCTGATTCATGATTCACCATTCCTGATTCCTGATACATCATTCATCATTCCTGATTCATCATTCCTGATTCCTGATTCATCATTCCTGATTCATCATTCCTGATTCCTGATTCATCATTCCTGATTCCTGATTCATCAATCCTCATTCCTGATTCATCATTCCTGATTCCTGATTGATCATTCCTCATTCCTGATTGATCATTCCTCATTCCTGATTGATCATTCCTGATTCCTGATTCATCATTCCTGATTCCTGATTAATTACTCCTGATTCATGATTCCTGATTGATCATTCCTGATTCCTGATTCATCATTCATCATTCCTGATTCATCATTCTTGATTCCTGATTCATCATTCCTGATTCCTGATTCATCATTGCTGATTCCTGATTCTTCATTCATCATTCCTGATTGATCATTCCTTATTCCTGATTCTTCATTCCTGATTCCTGATTCATCATTCCTTATTCCTGATTCACCATTCCTGATTCCTGATTCATCATTCCTCTTTCCTGATTCATCATTCCTGATTTCTGATTTATCATTCCTGATTCATCATTCCTCATTCCTGATTCATCATTCCTCATTCCTGATTCATCATTCCTCATTCCTGATTCATCATTACTCATTCCTGATTCATCATTCCTGATTCATCATTCCTGAATCCTGATTCATCATTCCTGATTCCTGATTGATCATTCCTCATTCCTGATTCATCATTCCTGATTCCTGATTCATCATTCCTGATTCCTGATTCCTGATTCATCATTCCTGATTCATCATTCCTGATTCATCATTCCTCATTCCTGATTCATCATTCTTCATTCCTGATTAATCATTCCTCATTCCTGATTCATCATTCCTGATTCATGATTCACCATTCCTGATTCCTGATACATCATTCATCATTCCTGATTCATCATTCCTGATTCCTGATTCATCATTCCTGATTCATCATTCCTCATTCCTGATTCATCATTCCTCATTCCTGATTCATGATTCCTCATTCCTGATTCATCAATCCTCATTCCTGATTCATCATTCCTGATTCCTGATTCCTGATTCCTGATTCCTGATTCATCATTCATCATTCCTGATTCATCATTCGTCATTCCTGATTCATCATTCCTGAATCCTGATTCATTATTCCTGATTCATCATTCCTGATTCCTGATTCATCATTCCTGATTCCTGATTCATCATTCATCATTCCTGATTGATCATTCCTTATTCCTGATTGATCATTCCTGATTCCTGATTCATCATTCATCATTCCTGATTCATCATTCTTGATTCCTGATTCATCATTCCTGATTCCTGATTCATCATTCCTGATTCCTGATTCATCATTCATCATTCCTGATTCCTGATTCATCATTCCTGATTCCTGATTCATCATTCCTCTTTCCTGATACATCATTCCTGATTGCTGATACATCATTCATCATTCCTGATTCATCATTCCTGATTCCTGATTCATCATTCCTGATTCCTGATTCATCATTCATCATTCCTGATTCATCATTCCTGATTCCTGATTCATCATTCCTGATTCCTGATTCATCATTCCTCATTCCTGATTCATCATTCCTCATTCCTGATTCATCATTCCTGATTCCTGATTCATCATTCCTGATTCCTGATTGATCATTCCTGATTCCTGATTGATCATTCCTGATTCCTGATTCATCATTCCTGATTACTGATTCCTGATTCATCATTCCTGATTCATCATTCCTGATTCATCATTCCTCATTCCGGATTCATCATCCTTCATTCCTGATTAATCATTCCTCATTCCTGATTCATCATTCCTGATTCATGATTCACCATTCCTGATTCCTGATACATCATTCATCATTCCTGATTCGTCATTCCTGATTCCTGATTCATCATTCCTGATTCATCATTCCTGATTCCTGATTCATCATTCCTGATTCCTGATTCATCAATCCTCATTCCTGATTCATCATTCCTGATTCCTGATTGATCATTCCTCATTCCTGATTCATCATTCCTGATTCCTGATTCATCATTCCTGATTCCTGATTAATCACTCCTGATTCCTGATTCCTGATTCATCATTCCTGATTCATCATTCCTGATTCATCATTCCTGATTCATCATTCCTGATTCATCATTCATCATTCCTGATTCATCATTCCTGATTCCTGATTCATCATTCCTGATTCCTGATTCATTATTCCTGATTCATCATTCCTGATTCCTGATTGATCATTCCTGATTCCTGATTGATCATTCATCATTCCTGATTCATCATTCCTGATTCCTGATTAATTACTCCTGATTCCTGATTCCTGATTCATCATTCCTGATTCATCATTCCTGATTCATCATTCCTGATTCATCATTCCTGATTCATCATTCCTGATTCATCATTCATCATTCCTGATTCATCATTCCTGATTCCTGGTTCATTATTCCTGATTCATCATTCCTGATTCCTGATTGATCATTCCTGATTCCTGATTCATCATTCATCATTCCTGATTCATCATTCTTGATTCCTGATTCATCATTCCTGATTCCTGATTCATCATTCCTGATTCCTGTTTCATAATTCCTGATTCCTGATTCATCATTCCTGATTCCTGATTCACCATTCCTGATTCCTGATTCATCATTCCTCTTTCCTGATTCATCAGTCCTGATTCATGATACATCATTCATCATTCCTGATTCATCATTCATCATTCCTGATTCATCATTCCTGATTTCTGATTTATCATTCCTGATTCATCATTCCTGATTCCTGATTCATCATTCCTGATTCCTGATTCATCATTCCTCATTCCTGATTCATCATTACTCATTCCTGATTCATCATTCCTGATTCATCATTCCTGATTCCTGATTCATCATTCCTGATTCCTGATTGATCATTCCTCATTCCTGATTCATCATTCCTGATTCCTGATTCATCATTCCTGATTCCTGATTCCTGATTCATCATTCCTGATTCATCATTCCTGATTCATCATTCCTCATTCCTGATTCATCATTCTTCATTCCTGATTAATCATTCCTCATTCCTGATTCATCATTCCTGATTCATGATTCACCATTCCTGATTCCTGATACATCATTCATCATTCCTGATTCATCATTCCTGATTCCTGGTTCATTATTCCTGATTCATCATTCCTGATTCCTGATTGATCATTCCTGATTCCTGATTCATCATTCATCATTCCTGATTCATCATTCTTGATTCCTGATTCATCATTCCTGATTCCTGATTCATCATTCCTGATTCCTGTTTCATAATTCCTGATTCCTGATTCATCATTGCTGATTCCTGATTCTTCATTCATCATTCCTGATTGATCATTCCTTATTCCCGATTCATCATTCCTGATTCCTGATTCATCATTCCTGATTCCTGATTCACCATTCCTGATTCCTGATTCATCATTCCTCTTTCCTGATTCATCAGTCCTGATTCATGATACATCATTCATCATTCCTGATTCATCATTCATCATTCCTGATTCATCATTCCTGATTTCTGATTTATCATTCCTGATTCATCATTCCTGATTCCTGATTCATCATTCCTCATTCCTGATTCATCATTACTCATTCCTGATTCATCATTACTCATTCCTGATTCATCATTCCTGATTCATCATTCCTGATTCCTGATTCATCATTCCTGATTCCTGATTGATCATTCCTCATTCCTGATTCATCATTCCTGATTCCTGATTCATCATTCCTGATTCCTGATTCATCATTCCTGATTCATCATTCCTGATTCATCATTCCTCATTCCTGATTCATCATTCTTCATTCCTGATTAATCATTCCTCATTCCTGATTCATCATTCCTGATTCATGATTCACCATTCCTGATTCCTGATACATCATTCATCATTCCTGATTCATCATTCCTGATTCCTGATTCATCATTCCTGATTCATCATTCCTGATTCCTGATTCATCATTCCTCATTCCTGATTCATGATTCCTCATTCCTGATTCATCAATCCTCATTCCTGATTCATCATTCCTGATTCCTGATTCCTGATTCCTGATTCATCATTCATCATTCCTGATTCATCATTCGTCATTCCTGATTCATCATTCCTGAATCCTGATTCATTATTCCTGATTCATCATTCCTGATTCCTGATTCATCATTCCTGATTCCTGATTCATCATTCATCATTCCTGATTGATCATTCCTTATTCCTGATTGATCATTCCTGATTCCTGATTCATCATTCATCATTCCTGATTCATCATTCTTGATTCCTGATTCATCATTCCTGATTCATCATTCCTGATTCCTGATTCATCATTCATCATTCCTGATTCCTGATTCATGATTGCTGATTCCTGATTCATCATTCATCATTCCTGATTGATCATTCCTTATTCCCGATTCATCATTCCTGATTCCTGATTTATCATTCCTGATTCCTGATTCATCATTCCTGATTACTGATTCCTGATTCATCATTCCTGATTCATCATTCCTGATTCATCATTCCTCATTCCGGATTCATCATCCTTCATTCCTGATTAATCATTCCTCATTCCTGATTCATCATTCCTGATTCATGATTCATCATTCCTGATTGATCATTCCTGATTCCTGATTCATCATTCATCATTCCTGATTCATCATTCTTGATTCCTGATTCATCATTCCTGATTCATCATTCCTGATTCCTGATTCATCATTCATCATTCCTGATTCCTGATTGATCATTCCTCATTCCTGATTCATCATTCCTCATTCCTGATTCATCATTCCTGATTCCTGATTCCTGATTCATCATTCCTGATTCCTGATTCATCATTCCTGATTCATCATTCCTGATTCATCATTCTTCATTCCTGATTAATCATTCCTCATTCCTGATTCATCATTCCTGATTCATGATTCACCATTCCTGATTCCTGATACATCATTCATCATTCCTGATTCATCATTCCTGATTCCTGGTTCATTATTCCTGATTCATCATTCCTGATTCCTGATTGATCATTCCTGATTCCTGATTCATCATTCATCATTCCTGATTCATCATTCTTGATTCCTGATTCATCATTCCTGATTCCTGATTCATCATTCCTGATTCCTGTTTCATAATTCCTGATTCCTGATTCATCATTGCTGATTCCTGATTCTTCATTCATCATTCCTGATTGATCATTCCTTATTCCCGATTCATCATTCCTGATTCCTGATTCATCATTCCTGATTCCTGATTCACCATTCCTGATTCCTGATTCATCATTCCTCTTTCCTGATTCATCAGTCCTGATTCATGATACATCATTCATCATTCCTGATTCATCATTCATCATTCCTGATTCATCATTCCTGATTTCTGATTTATCATTCCTGATTCATCATTCCTGATTCCTGATTCATCATTCCTCATTCCTGATTCATCATTCCTCATTCCTGATTCATCATTACTCATTCCTGATTCATCATTCCTGATTCATCATTCCTGATTCCTGATTCATCATTCCTGATTCCTGATTGATCATTCCTCATTCCTGATTCATCATTCCTGATTCCTGATTCATCATTCCTGATTCCTGATTCATCATTCCTGATTCATCATTCCTGATTCATCATTCCTCATTCCTGATTCATCATTCTTCATTCCTGATTAATCATTCCTCATTCCTGATTCATCATTCCTGATTCATGATTCACCATTCCTGATTCCTGATACATCATTCATCATTCCTGATTCATCATTCCTGATTCCTGATTCATCATTCCTGATTCATCATTCCTGATTCCTGATTCATCATTCCTCATTCCTGATTCATGATTCCTCATTCCTGATTCATCAATCCTCATTCCTGATTCATCATTCCTGATTCCTGATTCCTGATTCCTGATTCATCATTCATCATTCCTGATTCATCATTCGTCATTCCTGATTCATCATTCCTGAATCCTGATTCATTATTCCTGATTCATCATTCCTGATTCCTGATTCATCATTCCTGATTCCTGATTCATCATTCATCATTCCTGATTGATCATTCCTTATTCCTGATTGATCATTCCTGATTCCTGATTCATCATTCATCATTCCTGATTCATCATTCTTGATTCCTGATTCATCATTCCTGATTCATCATTCCTGATTCCTGATTCATCATTCATCATTCCTGATTCCTGATTCATGATTGCTGATTCCTGATTCATCATTCATCATTCCTGATTGATCATTCCTTATTCCCGATTCATCATTCCTGATTCCTGATTTATCATTCCTGATTCCTGATTCATCATTCCTGATTACTGATTCCTGATTCATCATTCCTGATTCATCATTCCTGATTCATCATTCCTCATTCCGGATTCATCATCCTTCATTCCTGATTAATCATTCCTCATTCCTGATTCATCATTCCTGATTCATGATTCACCATTCCTGATTCCTGATACATCATTCATCATTCCTGATTCGTCATTCCTGATTCCTGATTCATCATTCCTGATTCATCATTCCTGATTCCTGATTCATCATTCCTGATTCCTGATTCATCAATTCTCATTCCTGATTCATCATTCCTGATTCCTGATTGATCATTCCTCATTCCTGATTCATCATTCCTGATTCCTGATTCATCATTCCTGATTCCTGATTAATCACTCCTGATTCCTGATTCCTGATTCATCATTCCTGATTCATCATTCCTGATTCATCATTCCTGATTCATCATTCCTGATTCATCATTCATCATTCCTGATTCATCATTCCTGATTCCTGATTCATCATTCCTGATTCCTGATTCATTATTCCTGATTCATCATTCCTGATTCCTGATTGATCATTCCTGATTCCTGATTGATCATTCATCATTCCTGATTCATCATTCCTGATTCCTGATTAATTACTCCTGATTCCTGATTCCTGATTCATCATTCCTGATTCATCATTCCTGATTCATCATTCCTGATTCATCATTCCTGATTCATCATTCCTGATTCATCATTCATCATTCCTGATTCATCATTCCTGATTCCTGGTTCATTATTCCTGATTCATCATTCCTGATTCCTGATTGATCATTCCTGATTCCTGATTCATCATTCATCATTCCTGATTCATCATTCTTGATTCCTGATTCATCATTCCTGATTCCTGTTTCATAATTCCTGATTCCTGATTCATCATTGCTGATTCCTGATTCTTCATTCATCATTCCTGATTGATCATTCCTTATTCCCGATTCATCATTCCTGATTCCTGATTCATCATTCCTGATTCCTGATTCACCATTCCTGATTCCTGATTCATCATTCCTCTTTCCTGATTCATCAGTCCTGATTCATGATACATCATTCATCATTCCTGATTCATCATTCATCATTCCTGATTCATCATTCCTGATTTCTGATTTATCATTCCTGATTCATCATTCCTGATTCCTGATTCATCATTCCTGATTCCTGATTCATCATTCCTCATTCCTGATTCATCATTACTCATTCCTGATTCATCATTCCTGATTCATCATTCCTGATTCCTGATTCATCATTCCTGATTCCTGATTGATCATTCCTCATCCTTGATTCATCATTCCTGATTCCTGATTCATCATTCCTGATTCCTGATTCCTGATTCATCATTCCTGATTCATCATTCCTGATTCATCATTCCTCATTCCTGATTCATCATTCTTCATTCCTGATTAATCATTCCTCATTCCTGATTCATCATTCCTGATTCATGATTCACCATTCCTGATTCCTGATACATCATTCATCATTCCTGATTCATCATTCCTGATTCCTGGTTCATTATTCATCATTCCTGATTGATCATTCCTTATTCCCGATTCATCATTCCTGATTCCTGATTCATCATTCCTGATTCCTGATTCACCATTCCTGATTCCTGATTCATCATTCCTCTTTCCTGATTCATCAGTCCTGATTCATGATACATCATTCATCATTCCTGATTCATCATTCATCATTCCTGATTCATCATTCCTGATTTCTGATTTATCATTCCTGATTCATCATTCCTGATTCCTGATTCATCATTCCTCATTCCTGATTCATCATTCCTCATTCCTGATTCATCATTACTCATTCCTGATTCATCATTCCTGATTCATCATTCCTGATTCCTGATTCATCATTCCTGATTCCTGATTGATCATTCCTCATTCCTGATTCATCATTCCTGATTCCTGATTCATCATTCCTGATTCCTGATTCCTGATTCATCATTCATCATTCCTGATTCATCATTCGTCATTCCTGATTCATCATTCCTGAATCCTGATTCATTATTCCTGATTCATCATTCCTGATTCCTGATTCATCATTCCTGATTCCTGATTCATCATTCATCATTCCTGATTGATCATTCCTTATTCCTGATTGATCATTCCTGATTCCTGATTCATCATTCATCATTCCTGATTCATCATTCTTGATTCCTGATTCATCATTCCTGATTCATCATTCCTGATTCCTGATTCATCATTCATCATTCCTGATTCCTGATTCATGATTGCTGATTCCTGATTCATCATTCATCATTCCTGATTGATCATTCCTTATTCCCGATTCATCATTCCTGATTCCTGATTTATCATTCCTGATTCCTGATTCATCATTCCTGATTACTGATTCCTGATTCATCATTCCTGATTCATCATTCCTGATTCATCATTCCTCATTCCGGATTCATCATCCTTCATTCCTGATTAATCATTCCTCATTCCTGATTCATCATTCCTGATTCATGATTCACCATTCCTGATTCCTGATACATCATTCATCATTCCTGATTCGTCATTCCTGATTCCTGATTCATCATTCCTGATTCATCATTCCTGATTCCTGATTCATCATTCCTGATTCCTGATTCATCAATCCTCATTCCTGATTCATCATTCCTGATTCCTGATTGATCATTCCTCATTCCTGATTCATCATTCCTGATTCCTGATTCATCATTCCTGATTCCTGATTAATCACTCCTGATTCCTGATTCCTGATTCATCATTCCTGATTCATCATTCCTGATTCATCATTCCTGATTCATCATTCCTGATTCATCATTCATCATTCCTGATTCATCATTCCTGATTCCTGATTCATCATTCCTGATTCCTGATTCATTATTCCTGATTCATCATTCCTGATTCCTGATTGATCATTCCTGATTCCTGATTGATCATTCATCATTCCTGATTCATCATTCCTGATTCCTGATTAATTACTCCTGATTCCTGATTCCTGATTCATCATTCCTGATTCATCATTCCTGATTCATCATTCCTGATTCATCATTCCTGATTCATCATTCCTGATTCATCATTCATCATTCCTGATTCATCATTCCTGATTCCTGGTTCATTATTCCTGATTCATCATTCCTGATTCCTGATTGATCATTCCTGATTCCTGATTCATCATTCATCATTCCTGATTCATCATTCTTGATTCCTGATTCATCATTCCTGATTCCTGATTCATCATTCCTGATTCCTGTTTCATAATTCCTGATTCCTGATTCATCATTGCTGATTCCTGATTCTTCATTCATCATTCCTGATTGATCATTCCTTATTCCCGATTCATCATTCCTGATTCCTGATTCATCATTCCTGATTCCTGATTCACCATTCCTGATTCCTGATTCATCATTCCTCTTTCCTGATTCATCAGTCCTGATTCATGATACATCATTCATCATTCCTGATTCATCATTCATCATTCCTGATTCATCATTCCTGATTTCTGATTTATCATTCCTGATTCATCATTCCTGATTCCTGATTCATCATTCCTGATTCCTGATTCATCATTCCTCATTCCTGATTCATCATTACTCATTCCTGATTCATCATTCCTGATTCATCATTCCTGATTCCTGATTCATCATTCCTGATTCCTGATTGATCATTCCTCATTCCTGATTCATCATTCCTGATTCCTGATTCATCATTCCTGATTCCTGATTCCTGATTCATCATTTTCATCATTCCTGATTCATCATTCCTGATTCATCATTCCTCATTCCTGATTCATCATTCTTCATTCCTGATTAATCATTCCTCATTCCTGATTCATCATTCCTGATTCATGATTCACCATTCCTGATTCCTGATACATCATTCATCATTCCTGATTCATCATTCCTGATTCCTGGTTCATTATTCCTGATTCATCATTCCTGATTCCTGATTGATCATTCCTGATTCCTGATTGATCATTCATCATTCCTGATTCATCATTCTTGATTCCTGATTCATCATTCCTGATTCCTGATTCATCATTCCTGATTCCTGTTTCATAATTGCTGATTCCTGATTCATCATTGCTGATTCCTGATTCTTCATTCATCATTCCTGATTGATCATTCCTTATTCCCGATTCATCATTCCTGATTCCTGATTCATCATTCCTGATTCCTGATTCACCATTCCTGATTCCTGATTCATCATTCCTCTTTCCTGATTCATCAGTCCTGATTCATGATACATCATTCATCATTCCTGATTCATCATTCATCATTCCTGATTCATCATTCCTGATTTCTGATTTATCATTCCTGATTCATCATTCCTGATTCCTGATTCATCATTCCTCATTCCTGATTCATCATTCCTCATTCCTGATTCATCATTACTCATTCCTGATTCATCATTCCTGATTCATCATTCCTGATTCCTGATTCATCATTCCTGATTCCTGATTGATCATTCCTCATTCCTGATTCATCATTCCTGATTCCTGATTCATCATTCCTGATTCCTGATTCCTGATTCATCATTCATCATTCCTGATTCATCATTCGTCATTCCTGATTCATCATTCCTGAATCCTGATTCATTATTCCTGATTCATCATTCCTGATTCCTGATTCATCATTCCTGATTCCTGATTCATCATTCATCATTCCTGATTGATCATTCCTTATTCCTGATTGATCATTCCTGATTCCTGATTCATCATTCATCATTCCTGATTCATCATTCTTGATTCCTGATTCATCATTCCTGATTCATCATTCCTGATTCCTGATTCATCATTCATCATTCCTGATTCCTGATTCATGATTGCTGATTCCTGATTCATCATTCATCATTCCTGATTGATCATTCCTTATTCCCGATTCATCATTCCTGATTCCTGATTTATCATTCCTGATTCCTGATTCATCATTCCTGATTACTGATTCCTGATTCATCATTCCTGATTCATCATTCCTGATTCATCATTCCTCATTCCGGATTCATCATCCTTCATTCCTGATTAATCATTCCTCATTCCTGATTCATCATTCCTGATTCATGATTCACCATTCCTGATTCCTGATACATCATTCATCATTCCTGATTCGTCATTCCTGATTCCTGATTCATCATTCCTGATTCATCATTCCTGATTCCTGATTCATCATTCCTGATTCCTGATTAATCACTCCTGATTCCTGATTCCTGATTCATCATTCCTGATTCATCATTCCTGATTCATCATTCCTGATTCATCATTCCTGATTCATCATTCATCATTCCTGATTCATCATTCCTGATTCCTGATTCATCATTCCTGATTCCTGATTCATTATTCCTGATTCATCATTCCTGATTCCTGATTGATCATTCCTGATTCCTGATTGATCATTCATCATTCCTGATTCATCATTCCTGATTCCTGATTAATTACTCCTGATTCCTGATTCCTGATTCATCATTCCTGATTCATCATTCCTGATTCATCATTCCTGATTCATCATTCCTGATTCATCATTCCTGATTCATCATTCATCATTCCTGATTCATCATTCCTGATTCCTGGTTCATTATTCCTGATTCATCATTCCTGATTCCTGATTGATCATTCCTGATTCCTGATTCATCATTCATCATTCCTGATTCATCATTCTTGATTCCTGATTCATCATTCCTGATTCCTGATTCATCATTCCTGATTCCTGTTTCATAATTCCTGATTCCTGATTCATCATTGCTGATTCCTGATTCTTCATTCATCATTCCTGATTGATCATTCCTTATTCCCGATTCATCATTCCTGATTCCTGATTCATCATTCCTGATTCCTGATTCACCATTCCTGATTCCTGATTCATCATTCCTCTTTCCTGATTCATCAGTCCTGATTCATGATACATCATTCATCATTCCTGATTCATCATTCATCATTCCTGATTCATCATTCCTGATTTCTGATTTATCATTCCTGATTCATCATTCCTGATTCCTGATTCATCATTCCTGATTCCTGATTCATCATTCCTCATTCCTGATTCATCATTACTCATTCCTGATTCATCATTCCTGATTCATCATTCCTGATTCCTGATTCATCATTCCTGATTCCTGATTGATCATTCCTCATTCCTGATTCATCATTCCTGATTCCTGATTCATCATTCCTGATTCCTGATTCCTGATTCATCATTCCTGATTCATCATTCCTGATTCATCATTCCTCATTCCTGATTCATCATTCTTCATTCCTGATTAATCATTCCTCATTCCTGATTCATCATTCCTGATTCATGATTCACCATTCCTGATTCCTGATACATCATTCATCATTCCTGATTCATCATTCCTGATTCCTGGTTCATTATTCCTGATTCATCATTCCTGATTCCTGATTGATCATTCCTGATTCCTGATTCATCATTCATCATTCCTGATTCATCATTCTTGATTCCTGATTCATCATTCCTGATTCCTGATTCATCATTCCTGATTCCTGTTTCATAATTCCTGATTCCTGATTCATCATTGCTGATTCCTGATTCTTCATTCATCATTCCTGATTGATCATTCCTTATTCCCGATTCATCATTCCTGATTCCTGATTCATCATTCCTGATTCCTGATTCACCATTCCTGATTCCTGATTCATCATTCCTCTTTCCTGATTCATCAGTCCTGATTCATGATACATCATTCATCATTCCTGATTCATCATTCATCATTCCTGATTCATCATTCCTGATTTCTGATTTATCATTCCTGATTCATCATTCCTGATTCCTGATTCATCATTCCTCATTCCTGATTCATCATTCCTCATTCCTGATTCATCATTACTCATTCCTGATTCATCATTCCTGATTCATCATTCCTGATTCCTGATTCATCATTCCTGATTCCTGATTGATCATTCCTCATTCCTGATTCATCATTCCTGATTCCTGATTCATCATTCCTGATTCCTGATTCCTGATTCATCATTCCTGATTCATCATTCCTGATTCATCATTCCTCATTCCTGATTCATCATTCTTCATTCCTGATTAATCATTCCTCATTCCTGATTCATCATTCCTGATTCATGATTCACCATTCCTGATTCCTGATACATCATTCATCATTCCTGATTCATCATTCCTGATTCCTGATTCATCATTCCTGATTCATCATTCCTGATTCCTGATTCATCATTCCTCATTCCTGATTCATGATTCCTCATTCCTGATTCATCAATCCTCATTCCTGATTCATCATTCCTGATTCCTGATTCCTGATTCCTGATTCATCATTCATCATTCCTGATTCATCATTCGTCATTCCTGATTCATCATTCCTGAATCCTGATTCATTATTCCTGATTCATCATTCCTGATTCCTGATTCATCATTCCTGATTCCTGATTCATCATTCATCATTCCTGATTGATCATTCCTTATTCCTGATTGATCATTCCTGATTCCTGATTCATCATTCATCATTCCTGATTCATCATTCTTGATTCCTGATTCATCATTCCTGATTCATCATTCCTGATTCCTGATTCATCATTCATCATTCCTGATTCCTGATTCATGATTGCTGATTCCTGATTCATCATTCATCATTCCTGATTGATCATTCCTTATTCCCGATTCATCATTCCTGATTCCTGATTTATCATTCCTGATTCCTGATTCATCATTCCTGATTCATGATTCACCAATCCTGATTCCTGATTCATCATTCCTCTTTCCTGATTCATCATTTCCTGATTCCTGTTACATCATTCATCATTCCTGATTCATCATTCCTGATTCCTGATTCATCATTCCTGATTCCAGATTCATCAGTCCGGATTCATGATTCACCAATCCTGATTCCTGATTCATCATTCCTCTTTCCTGATTCATCATTCCTGATTCCTGATACATCATTCATCATTCATCCTGATTCATCATTCATCATTCCTGATTCATCATTCCTGATTCCTGATTTATCATTCCTGATTCATCATTCCTGATTCCTGATTCATCATTCCTGATTCCTGATTCATCATTCCTGATTCCTGATTCATCATTACTGATTCCTGATTCATCATTCCTGATTCCTGATTCATCATTCCTGATTCCTGATTCATCATTCCTCATTCCTGATTCATCATTCCTGATTCCTGATTCATCATTCCTGATTCCTGATTCCTCATTCATCATTCCTGATTCATCATTCCTGATTCCTGATTCATCATTCCTGATTCATCATTCCTGATTCCTGATTCATCATTCCTCATTCCTGATTCATTCAATGTGCCGTAAAATTCTCAAACGGAGAGATTCCATCTTTCCAGCCAATTCATAGATTCCTGACCGCGAGCTAATCTTAAAAACGTTCAATGTGCCGTAAAATTCTCAAACGGAGAGATTCCATCTTTCCTGCCAATTCATAGATTCCTGACCGCGAGCTAATCTTAAAAACGTTCAATGTGCCGTAAAATTCTCAAACGGAGAGATTCCATCTTTCCAGCCAATTCATAGATTCCTGACCGCGAGCTAATCTTAAAAACGTTCAATGTGCCGTAAAATTCTCAAACGGAGAGATTCCATCTTTTCAAGCCAATTCATAGATTCCTGACCGCGAGCTAATCTTAAAAACGTTCAATGTGCCGTAAAATTCTCAAACGGAGAGATTCCATCTTTCCAGCCAATTCATTCCCTGACCCCGAGCTAATCTTAAAAACGTTCAATGTGCCGTCAAATTCTCAAACGGAGAGATTCCATCTTTCCAGCCAATTCATAGATTCCTGACCGCGAGCTAATCTTAAAAACGTTCAATGTGCCGTAAAATTCTCAAACGGAGAGATTCCATCTTTCCAGCCAATTCATAGATTCCTGACCGCGAGCTAATCTTAAAAACGTTCAATGTGCCGTAAAATTCTCAAACGGAGAGATTCCATCTTTCCAGCCAATTCATAGATTCCTGACCGCGAGCTAATCTTAAAAACGTTCAATGTGCGGTAAAATTCTCAAACGGAGAGATTCCATCTTTCCAGCCAATTCATAGATTCCTGACCGCGAGCTAATCTTAAAAACGTTCAATGTGCCGTAAAATTCTCAAACGGAGAGATTCCATCTTTCCAGCCAATTCATAGATTCCTGACCGCGAGCTAATCTTAAAAACGTTCAATGTGTCGTAAAATTCTCAAACGGAGAGATTCCATCTTTCCAGCCAATTCATAGATTGCTGACCGCGAGCTAATCTTAAAAACGTTCAATGTGCCGTAAAATTCTCAAACGGAGAGATTCCATCTTTCCAGCCAATTCCTAGATTCCTGACCGCGAGTTAATCTTAAAAACGTTCAATGTGCCGTAAAATTCTCAAACGGAGAGATTCCATCTTTCCAGCCAATTCATAGATTCCTGACCGCGAGCTAATCTTAAAAACGTTCAATGTGCCGTAAAATTCTCAAACGGAGAGATTCCATCTTTCCAGCCAATTCATAGATTCCTGACCGCGAGCTAATCTTAAAAACGTTCAATGTGCCGTAAAATTCTCAAACGGAGAGATTCCATCTTTCCAGCCAATTCATAGATTCCTGACCGCGAGCTAATCTTAAAAACGTTCAATGTGCCGTAAAATTCTCAAACGGAGAGATTCCATCTTTCCAGCCAATTCATAGATTCCTGACCGCGAGCTAATCTTAAAAACGTTCAATGTGCCGTAAAATTCTCAAACGGAGAGATTCCATCTTTCCAGCCAATTCATAGATTCCTGACCGCGAGCTAATCTTAAAAACGTTCAATGTGCCGTAAAATTCTCAAACGGAGAGATTCCATCTTTCCAGCCAATTCATAGATTCCTGACCGCGAGCTCATGATTCACCATTCCTGATTCCTGATTCATCATTCCTCTTTCCTGATTCATCATTCCTGATTCCTGATACATCATTCATCATTCCTGATTCATCATTCCTGATTCCTGATTCATCATTCCTGATTCCTGATTCATCAGTCCTGATTCATGATTCACCAATCCTGATTCCTGATTCATCATTCCTCTTTCCTGATTCATCATTCCTGATTCCTGATACATCATTCATCATTCCTGATTCATCATTCATCATTCCTGATTCATCATTCCTGATTCCTGATTCATCATTCCTGATTCCTGATTTATCATTCCTGATTCATCATTCCTGATTCCTGATTCATCATTCCTGATTCCTGATTCATCATTCCTCATTCCTGATTCATCATTCCTCATTCCTGATTCATCATTCCTGATTCCTGATTCATCATTCCTGATTCCTGATTGATCATTCCTCATTCCTGATTCATCATTCCTGATTCCTGATTCATCATTCCTGATTCCTGATTCCTGATTCATCATTCCTGATTGATCATTCCTGATTCCTGATTCATCATTCTTCATTCCTGATTAATCATTCCTCATTCCTGATTCATCATTCCTGATTCATGATTCACCATTCCTGATTCCTGATACATCATTCATCATTCCTGATTCGTCATTCCTGATTCCTGATTCATCATTCCTGATTCATCATTCCTGATTCCTGATTCATCATTCCTGATTCCTGATTCATCAATCCTCATTCCTGATTCATCATTCCTGATTCCTGATTGATCATTCCTCATTCCTGATTGATCATTCCTGATTCCTGATTCATCATTCCTGATTCCTGATTCATCATTCCTGATTCCTGATTAATCACTCCTGATTCCTGATTCCTGATTCCTGATTCATCATTCCTGATTCATCATTCCTGATTCATCATTCCTGATTCATCATTCATCATTCCTGATTCATCATTCCTGATTCCTGATTCATCATTCCTGATTCCTGATTCATTATTCCTGATTCATCATTCCTGATTCCTGATTGATCATTCCTGATTCCTGATTGATCATTCATCATTCCCTGATTCATCATTCTTGATTCCTGATTCATCATTCCTGATTCCTGATTCATCATTCCTGATTCCTGTTTCATCATTCCTGATTCCTGATTCATCATTGCTGATTCCTGATTCTTCATTCATCATTCCTGATTGATCATTCCTTATTCCCGATTCATCATTCCTGATTCCTGATTCATCATTCATCATTCCTGATTCATCATTCCTGATTCCTGATTTATCATTCCTGATTCATCATTCCTGATTCCTGATTCCTCATTCCTGATTCCTGATTCATCATTCCTCATTCCTGATTCATCATTCCTCATTCCTGATTCATCATTCCTCATTCCTGATTCATCATTCCTGATTCCTGATTCATCATTCCTCATTCCTGATTCATCATTCCTGATTCCTGATTCATCATTCCTGATTCCTGATTCCTGATTCATCATTCCTGATTCATCATTCCTCATTCCTGATTCATCATTCTTCATTCCTGATTAATCATTCCTCATTCCTGATTCATCAATCCTGATTCATGATTCACCATTCCTGATTCCTGATACATCATTCATCATTCCTGATTCATCATTCCTGATTCCTGATTCATCATTCCTGATTCATCATTCCTGATTCCTGATTCATCATTCCTGATTCCTGATTCATCAATCCTCATTCCTGATTCATCATTCCTGATTCCTGATTGATCATTCCTCATTCCTGATTGATCATTCCTCATTCCTGATTCATCATTCATCATTCCTGATTCATCATTCCTGATTCCTGATTAATTACTCCTGATTCCTGATTCCTGATTGATCATTCCTGATTCCTGATTCATCATTCATCATTCCTGATTCATCATTCCTGATTCCTGATTAATTACTCCTGATTCCTGATTCCTGATTGATCATTCCTGATTCCTGATTCATCATTCATCATTCCTGATTCATCATTCTTGATTCCTGATTCATCATTCCTGATTCCTGATTCATCATTCCTGATTCCTGATTCCTCATTCCTGATTCCTGATTCATCATTGCTGATTCCTGATTCTTCATTCATCATTCCTGATTGATCATTCCTTATTCCCGATTCATCATTCCTGATTCCTGATTCATCATTCCTGATTCCTGATTCACCATTCCTGATTCCTGATTCATCATTCCTCTTTCCTGATTCATCATTCCTGATTCATGATACATCATTCATCATTCCTGATTCATCATTCATCATTCCTGATTCATCATTCCTGATTTCTGATTTATCATTCCTGATTCATCATTCCTGATTCCTGATTCATCATTCCTCATTCCTGATTCATCATTCCTCATTCCTGATTCATCATTACTCATTCCTGATTCATCATTCCTGATTCATCATTCCTGAATCCTGATTCATCATTCCTGATTCCTGATTGATCATTCCTCATTCCTGATTCATCATTCCTGATTCCTGATTCATCATTCCTGATTCCTGATTCCTGATTCATCATTCCTGATTCATCATTCCTGATTCATCATTCCTCATTCCTGATTCATCATTCTTCATTCCTGATTAATCATTCCTCATTCCTGATTCATCATTCCTGATTCATAATTCACCATTCCTGATTCCTGATACATCATTCATCATTCCTGATTCATCATTCCTGATTCCTGATTCATCATTCCTGATTCATCATTCCTGATTCCTGATTCATCATTCCTCATTCCTGATTCATGATTCCTCATTCCTGATTCATCAATCCTCATTCCTGATTCATCATTCCTCATTCCTGATTCATGATTCCTCATTCCTGATTCATCATTCATCATTCCTGATTCATCATTCGTCATTCCTGATTCATCATTCCTGAATCCTGATTCATTATTCCTGATTCATCATTCCTGATTCCTGATTCAACATTGCTGATTCCTGATTGATCATTCATCATTCCTGATTGATCATTCCTTATTCCTGATTGATCATTCCTGATTCCTGATTCATCATTCATCATTCCTGATTCATCATTCTTGATTCCTGATTCATCATTCCTGATTCCTGATTCATCATTCCTGATTCCTGATTCATCATTCATCATTCCTGATTCCTGATTCATCATTCCTGATTCCTGATTCATCATTCCTCTTTCCTGATTCATCATTCCTGATTGCTGATACATCATTCATCATTCCTGATTCATCATTCCTGATTCCTGATTCATCATTCCTGATTCCTGATTCATCATTCATCATTCCTGATTCATCATTCCTGATTCCTGATTCATCATTCCTGATTCCTGTTTCATCATTCCTGATTCCTGATTCATCATTGCTGATTCCTGATTCTTCATTCATCATTCCTGATTGATCATTCCTTATTCCCGATTCATCATTCCTGATTCCTGATTCATCATTCATCATTCCTGATTCATCATTCCTGATTCCTGATTTATCATTCCTGATTCATCATTCCTGATTCCTGATTCCTCATTCCTGATTCCTGATTCATCATTCCTCATTCCTGATTCATCATTCCTCATTCCTGATTCATCATTCCTCATTCCTGATTCATCATTCCTGATTCCTGATTCATCATTCCTCATTCCTGATTCATCATTCCTGATTCCTGATTCATCATTCCTGATTCCTGATTCCTGATTCATCATTCCTGATTCATCATTCCTCATTCCTGATTCATCATTCTTCATTCCTGATTAATCATTCCTCATTCCTGATTCATCAATCCTGATTCATGATTCACCATTCCTGATTCCTGATACATCATTCATCATTCCTGATTCATCATTCCTGATTCCTGATTCATCATTCCTGATTCATCATTCCTGATTCCTGATTCATCATTCCTGATTCCTGATTCATCAATCCTCATTCCTGATTCATCATTCCTGATTCCTGATTGATCATTCCTCATTCCTGATTGATCATTCCTCATTCCTGATTCATCATTCCTGATTCCTGATTCATCATTCCTGATTCCTGATTAATTACTCCTGATTCCTGATTCCTGATTGATCATTCCTGATTCCTGATTCATCATTCATCATTCCTGATTCATCATTCTTGATTCCTGATTCATCATTCCTGATTCCTGATTCATCATTCCTGATTCCTGATTCCTCATTCCTGATTCCTGATTCATCATTGCTGATTCCTGATTCTTCATTCATCATTCCTGATTGATCATTCCTTATTCCCGATTCATCATTCCTGATTCCTGATTCATCATTCCTGATTCCTGATTCACCATTCCTGATTCCTGATTCATCATTCCTCTTTCCTGATTCATCATTCCTGATTCATGATACATCATTCATCATTCCTGATTCATCATTCATCATTCCTGATTCATCATTCCTGATTTCTGATTTATCATTCCTGATTCATCATTCCTCATTCCTGATTCATCATTCCTCATTCCTGATTCATCATTCCTCATTCCTGATTCATCATTACTCATTCCTGATTCATCATTCCTGATTCATCATTCCTGAATCCTGATTCATCATTCCTGATTCCTGATTGATCATTCCTCATTCCTGATTCATCATTCCTGATTCCTGATTCATCATTCCTGATTCCTGATTCCTGATTCATCATTCCTGATTCATCATTCCTGATTCATCATTCCTCATTCCTGATTCATCATTCTTCATTCCTGATTAATCATTCCTCATTCCTGATTCATCATTCCTGATTCATGATTCACCATTCCTGATTCCTGATACATCATTCATCATTCCTGATTCATCATTCCTGATTCCTGATTCATCATTCCTGATTCATCATTCCTGATTCCTGATTCATCATTCCTCATTCCTGATTCATGATTCCTCATTCCTGATTCATCAATCCTCATTCCTGATTCATCATTCCTGATTCCTGATTCCTGATTCCTGATTCCTGATTCATCATTCATCATTCCTGATTCATCATTCGTCATTCCTGATTCATCATTCCTGAATCCTGATTCATTATTCCTGATTCATCATTCCTGATTCCTGATTCATCATTCCTGATTCCTGATTCATCATTCATCATTCCTGATTGATCATTCCTTATTCCTGATTGATCATTCCTGATTCCTGATTCATCATTCATCATTCCTGATTCATCATTCTTGATTCCTGATTCATCATTCCTGATTCCTGATTCATCATTCCTGATTCCTGATTCATCATTGATCATTCCTGATTCCTGATTCATCATTCCTGATTCCTGATTCATCATTCCTCTTTCCTGATACATCATTCCTGATTGCTGATACATCATTCATCATTCCTGATTCATCATTCCTGATTCCTGATTCATCATTCCTGATTCCTGATTCATCATTCATCATTCCTGATTCATCATTCCTGATTCCTGATTCATCATTCCTGATTCCTGATTCATCATTCCTCATTCCTGATTCATCATTCCTCATTCCTGATTCATCATTCCTGATTCCTGATTCATCATTCCTGATTCCTGATTGATCATTCCTGATTCCTGATTGATCATTCCTGATTCCTGATTCATCATTCCTGATTACTGATTCCTGATTCATCATTCCTGATTCATCATTCCTGATTCCTCATTCCTCATTCCGGATTCATCATCCTTCATTCCTGATTAATCATTCCTCATTCCTGATTCATCATTCCTGATTCATGATTCACCATTCCTGATTCCTGATACATCATTCATCATTCCTGATTCGTCATTCCTGATTCCTGATTCATCATTCCTGATTCATCATTCCTGATTCCTGATTCATCATTCCTGATTCCTGATTCATCAATCCTCATTCCTGATTCATCATTCCTGATTCCTGATTGATCATTCCTCATTCCTGATTCATCATTCCTGATTCCTGATTCATCATTCCTGATTCATCATTCCTGATTCCTGATTCATCATTCCTGATTCCTGATTCATTATTCCTGATTCATCATTCCTGATTCCTGATTGATCATTCCTGATTCCTGATTGATCATTCATCATTCCTGATTCATCATTCCTGATTCCTGATTAATTACTCCTGATTCCTGATTCCTGATTCATCATTCCTGATTCATCATTCCTGATTCATCATTCCTGATTCATCATTCCTGATTCATCATTCCTGATTCATCATTCATCATTCTGATTCATCATTCCTGATTCCTGGTTCATTATTCCTGATTCATCATTCCTGATTCCTGATTGATCATTCCTGATTCCTGATTCATCATTCATCATTCCTGATTCATCATTCTTGATTCCTGATTCATCATTCCTGATTCCTGATTCATCATTCCTGATTCCTGTTTCATAATTCCTGATTCCTGATTCATCATTGCTGATTCCTGATTCTTCATTCATCATTCCTGATTGATCATTCCTTATTCCCGATTCATCATTCCTGATTCCTGATTCATCATTCCTGATTCCTGATTCACCATTCCTGATTCCTGATTCATCATTCCTCTTTCCTGATTCATCAGTCCTGATTCATGATACATCATTCATCATTCCTGATTCATCATTCATCATTCCTGATTCATCATTCCTGATTTCTGATTTATCATTCCTGATTCATCATTCCTGATTCCTGATTCATCATTCCTGATTCCTGATTCATCATTCCTCATTCCTGATTCATCATTACTCATTCCTGATTCATCATTCCTGATTCATCATTCCTGATTCCTGATTCATCATTCCTGATTCCTGATTGATCATTCCTCATTCCTGATTCATCATTCCTGATTCCTGATTCATCATTCCTGATTCCTGATTCCTGATTCATCATTCCTGATTCATCATTCCTGATTCATCATTCCTCATTCCTGATTCATCATTCTTCATTCCTGATTAATCATTCCTCATTCCTGATTCATCATTCCTGATTCATGATTCACCATTCCTGATTCCTGATACATCATTCATCATTCCTGATTCATCATTCCTGATTCCTGGTTCATTATTCCTGATTCATCATTCCTGATTCCTGATTGATCATTCCTGATTCCTGATTCATCATTCATCATTCCTGATTCATCATTCTTGATTCCTGATTCATCATTCCTGATTCCTGATTCATCATTCCTGATTCCTGTTTCATAATTCCTGATTCCTGATTCATCATTGCTGATTCCTGATTCTTCATTCATCATTCCTGATTGATCATTCCTTATTCCCGATTCATCATTCCTGATTCCTGATTCATCATTCCTGATTCCTGATTCACCATTCCTGATTCCTGATTCATCATTCCTCTTTCCTGATTCATCAGTCCTGATTCATGATACATCATTCATCATTCCTGATTCATCATTCATCATTCCTGATTCATCATTCCTGATTTCTGATTTATCATTCCTGATTCATCATTCCTGATTCCTGATTCATCATTCCTCATTCCTGATTCATCATTCCTCATTCCTGATTCATCATTACTCATTCCTGATTCATCATTCCTGATTCATCATTCCTGATTCCTGATTCATCATTCCTGATTCCTGATTGATCATTCCTCATTCCTGATTCATCATTCCTGATTCCTGATTCATCATTCCTGATTCCTGATTCCTGATTCATCATTCCTGATTCATCATTCCTGATTCATCATTCCTCATTCCTGATTCATCATTCTTCATTCCTGATTAATCATTCCTCATTCCTGATTCATCATTCCTGATTCATGATTCACCATTCCTGATTCCTGATACATCATTCATCATTCCTGATTCATCATTCCTGATTCCTGATTCATCATTCCTGATTCATCATTCCTGATTCCTGATTCATCATTCCTCATTCCTGATTCATGATTCCTCATTCCTGATTCATCAATCCTCATTCCTGATTCATCATTCCTGATTCCTGATTCCTGATTCCTGATTCATCATTCATCATTCCTGATTCATCATTCGTCATTCCTGATTCATCATTCTTGATTCCTGATTCATCATTCCTGATTCCTGATTCATCATTCCTGATTCCTGTTTCATAATTCCTGATTCCTGATTCATCATTGCTGATTCCTGATTCTTCATTCATCATTCCTGATTGATCATTCCTTATTCCCGATTCATCATTCCTGATTCCTGATTCATCATTCCTGATTCCTGATTCACCATTCCTGATTCCTGATTCATCATTCCTCTTTCCTGATTCATCAGTCCTGATTCATGATACATCATTCATCATTCTGATTCATCATTCATCATTCCTGATTCATCATTCCTGATTTCTGATTTATCATTCCTGATTCATCATTCCTGATTCCTGATTCATCATTCCTGATTCCTGATTCATCATTCCTCATTCCTGATTCATCATTACTCATTCCTGATTCATCATTCCTGATTCATCATTCCTGATTCCTGATTCATCATTCCTGATTCCTGATTGATCATTCCTCATTCCTGATTCATCATTCCTGATTCCTGATTCATCATTCCTGATTCCTGATTCCTGATTCATCATTCCTGATTCATCATTCCTGATTCATCATTCCTCATTCCTGATTCATCATTCTTCATTCCTGATTAATCATTCCTCATTCCTGATTCATCATTCCTGATTCATGATTCACCATTCCTGATTCCTGATACATCATTCATCATTCCTGATTCATCATTCCTGATTTCTGATTTATCATTCCTGATTCATCATTCCTGATTCCTGATTCATCATTCCTGATTCCTGATTCATCATTCCTCATTCCTGATTCATCATTACTCATTCCTGATTCATCATTCCTGATTCATCATTCCTGATTCCTGATTCATCATTCCTGATTCCTGATTGATCATTCCTCATTCCTGATTCATCATTCCTGATTCCTGATTCATCATTCCTGATTCCTGATTCCTGATTCATCATTCATCATTCCTGATTCATCATTCGTCATTCCTGATTCATCATTCCTGAATCCTGATTCATTATTCCTGATTCATCATTCCTGATTCCTGATTCATCATTCCTGATTCCTGATTCATCATTCATCATTCCTGATTGATCATTCCTTATTCCTGATTGATCATTCCTGATTCCTGATTCATCATTCATCATTCCTGATTCATCATTCTTGATTCCTGATTCATCATTCCTGATTCATCATTCCTGATTCCTGATTCATCATTCATCATTCCTGATTCCTGATTCATGATTGCTGATTCCTGATTCATCATTCATCATTCCTTATTCCCGATTCATCATTCCTGATTCCTGATTTATCATTCCTGATTCCTGATTCATCATTCCTGATTACTGATTCCTGATTCATCATTCCTGATTCATCATTCCTGATTCATCATTCCTCATTCCGGATTCATCATCCTTCATTCCTGATTAATCATTCCTCATTCCTGATTCATCATTCCTGATTCATGATTCACCATTCCTGATTCCTGATACATCATTCATCATTCCTGATTCGTCATTCCTGATTCCTGATTCATCATTCCTGATTCATCATTCCTGATTCCTGATTCATCATTCCTGATTCCTGATTCATCAATCCTCATTCCTGATTCATCATTCCTGATTCCTGATTGATCATTCCTCATTCCTGATTCATCATTCCTGATTCCTGATTCATCATTCCTGATTCCTGATTAATCACTCCTGATTCCTGATTCCTGATTCATCATTCCTGATTCATCATTCCTGATTCATCATTCCTGATTCATCATTCCTGATTCATCATTCATCATTCTGATTCATCATTCCTGATTCCTGATTCATCATTCCTGATTCCTGATTCATTATTCCTGATTCATCATTCCTGATTCCTGATTGATCATTCCTGATTCTGATTGATCATTCATCATTCCTGATTCATCATTCCTGATTCCTGATTAATTACTCCTGATTCCTGATTCCTGATTCATCATTCCTGATTCATCATTCCTGATTCATCATTCCTGATTCATCATTCCTGATTCATCATTCCTGATTCATCATTCATCATTCCTGATTCATCATTCCTGATTCCTGGTTCATTATTCCTGATTCATCATTCCTGATTCCTGATTGATCATTCCTGATTCCTGATTCATCATTCATCATTCCTGATTCATCATTCTTGATTCCTGATTCATCATTCCTGATTCCTGATTCATCATTCCTGATTCCTGTTTCATAATTCCTGATTCCTGATTCATCATTGCTGATTCCTGATTCTTCATTCATCATTCCTGATTGATCATTCCTTATTCCCGATTCATCATTCCTGATTCCTGATTCATCATTCCTGATTCCTGATTCACCATTCCTGATTCCTGATTCATCATTCCTCTTTCCTGATTCATCAGTCCTGATTCATGATACATCATTCATCATTCCTGATTCATCATTCATCATTCCTGATTCATCATTCCTGATTTCTGATTTATCATTCCTGATTCATCATTCCTGATTCCTGATTCATCATTCCTGATTCCTGATTCATCATTCCTCATTCCTGATTCATCATTACTCATCCTGATTCATCATTCCTGATTCATCATTCCTGATTCCTGATTCATCATTCCTGATTCCTGATTGATCATTCCTCATTCCTGATTCATCATCCTGATTCCTGATTCATCATTCCTGATTCCTGATTCCTGATTCATCATTCCTGATTCATCATTCCTGATTCATCATTCCTCATTCCTGATTCATCATTCTTCATTCCTGATTAATCATTCCTCATTCCTGATTCATCATTCCTGATTCATGATTCACCATTCCTGATTCCTGATACATCATTCATCATTCCTGATTCATCATTCCTGATTCCTGGTTCATTATTCCTGATTCATCATTCCTGATTCTGATTGATCATTCCTGATTCCTGATTCATCATTCATCATTCCTGATTCATCATTCTTGATTCCTGATTCATCATTCCTGATTCCTGATTCATCATTCCTGATTCCTGTTTCATAATTCCTGATTCCTGATTCATCATTGCTGATTCCTGATTCTTCATTCATCATTCCTGATTGATCATTCCTTATTCCCGATTCATCATTCCTGATTCCTGATTCATCATTCCTGATTCCTGATTCACCATTCCTGATTCCTGATTCATCATTCCTCTTTCCTGATTCATCAGTCCTGATTCATGATACATCATTCATCATTCCTGATTCCTGATCATCATCCTGATTCTGATTCATCATTCCTGATTCC
>JAOWCC010001133.1:0-60272 GCA_030867875.1 Actinernus sp. WN-2022 | reverse complement strand
TACAGTACTGTCTGCTACTGTACTTTGGCTTGATGCAACCCTACTAAAGTAATATGTAAATTTAGTATTCTTCAGAGCTCGTCACTATAAACAACCAAAACCAGGATATACCTTTTGGGTACTAGTAGGTTTCATGTATCTACAGTACTGTCTTGCTACTGTACTTTGGCTTGATGCAAACCCTACTAAAGTAATATGTAAATTTAGTATTCTTCAGAGCTCACCACTATAACAACCAAAACCAGGATATACCTTTTGGGTACTAGTAGGTTTCATGTACTACAGTACTGTCTTGCTACTGTACTTTGGCTTGATGCAAACCCTACTAAAGTAATATGTAAATTTAGTATTCCTTCAGAGGTCACCACTATAACAACCAAAACCAGGATATACCTTTTGGGTACTAGTAGGTTTCATGTATCTACAGTACTGTCTTGCTACTGTACTTTGCTTGATGCAAACCCTACTAAAGTAATATGTAAATTTAGTATTCTTCAGAGCTCACCACTATAACAACCAAAACCAGGATATACCTTTGGGTACTAGTAGGTTTCATGTATCTACAGTACTGTCTTGCTACTGTACTTTGGCTTGATGCAAACCCTACTAAAGTAATATGTAAATTTAGTATTCTTCAGAGCTCACCACTATAACAACCAAAACCAGGATATACCTTTTGGGTTACTAGTAGGTTTCATGTATCTACAGTACTGTCTTGCTACTGTACTTTGGCTTGATGCAAACCCTACTAAAATAATATGTAAATTTAGTATTCTTCAGAGCTCGTCACTATAACAACCAAAACCAGGATATACCTTTTGGGTACTAGTAGGTTTCATGTATCTACAGTACTGTCTTGCTACTGTACTTTGGCTTGATGCAAACCCTACTAAAGTAATATGTAAATTTAGTATTCTTCAGAGGTCGATCACACTATAACAACCAAAACCAGGATATACCTTTTGGGTACTAGTAGGTTTCATGTATCTACAGTACTGTCTTGCTACTGTACTTTGGCTTGATGCAAACCCTACTAAAGTAATATGTAAATTTAGTATTCTTCAGAGCTCACCACTATAACAACCAAACCAGGATATACCTTTTGGGTACTAGTAGGTTTCATGTATCTACAGTACTGTCTTGCTACTGTACTTTGCTTGATGCAAACCCTACTAAAGTACATGTAATATGTAAATTTAGTATTCTTCAGAGGTCGATCACCACTATAACAACCAAAACCAGGATATACCTTTTGGGTACTAGTAGGTTTCATGTATCTACAGTACTGTCTTGCTACTGTACTTTGGCTTGATGCAAACCCTACTAAAGTACATGTAATATGTAAATTTAGTATTCTTCAGAGGTCGATCACCACTATAACAACCAAAACCAGGATATACCTTTTGGGTACTAGTAGGTTTCATGTATCTACAGTACTGTCTTGCTACTGTACTTTGGCTTGATGCAAACCCTACTAAAGTAATATGTAAATTTAGTATTCTTCAGAGCTTGTCACTATAACAACCAAAACCAGGATATACCTTTTGGGTACTAGTAGGTTTCATGTATCTACAGTACTGTCTTGCTACTGTACTTTGGCTTGATGCAAACCCTACTAAAGTAATATGTAAATTTAGTATTCTTCAGAGGTCACCACTATAACAACCAAAACCAGGATATACCTTTTGGGTACTAGTAGGTTTCATGTATCTACAGTACTGTCTTGCTACTGTACTTTGGCTTGATGCAAACCCTACTAAAGTAATATGTAAATTTAGTATTCTTCAGAGCTCGTCACTATAACAACCAAAACCAGGATATACCTTTTGGGTACTAGTAGGTTTCATGTATCTACATTACTGTCTTGCTACTGTACTTTGGCTTGATGCTAAACCCTACTAAAGTAATATGTAAATTTAGTATTCTTCAGGGCTCGTCACTATAACAACCAAAACCAGGATATACCTTTTGGGTACTAGTAGGTTTCATGTATCTACAGTACTGTCTTGCTACTGTACTTTGGCTTGATGCAAACCCTACTAAAGTAATATGTAAATTTAGTATTCTTCAGAGGTCACCACTATAACAACCAAAACCAGGATATACCTTTTGGGTACTAGTAGGTTTCATGTATCTACAGTACTGTCTTGCTACTGTACTTTGGCTTGATGCAAACCCTACTAAAGTAATATGTAAATTTAGTATTCTTCAGAGCTCACCACTATAACAACCAAAACCAGGATATACCTTTTGGGTACTAGTAGGTTTCATGTATCTACAGTACTGTCTTGCTACTGTACTTTGGCTTGATGCAAACCCTACTAAAGTAATATGTAAATTAGTATTCTTCAGAGCTCACCACTATAACAACCAAAACCAGGATATACCTTTTGGGTACTAGTAGGTTTCATGTATCTACAGTACTGTCTTGCTACTGTACTTTGGCTTGATGCAAACCCTACTAAAATAATATGTAAATTTAGTATTCTTCAGAGCTCGTCACTATAACAACCAAAACCAGGATATACCTTTTGGGTACTAGTAGGTTTCATGTATCTACAGTACTGTCTTGCTACTGTACTTTGGCTTGATGCAAACCCTACTAAAGTAATATGTAAATTTAGTATTCTTCAGAGCTCACCACTATAACAACCAAAACCAGGATATACCTTTTGGGTACTAGTAGGTTTCATGTATCTACAGTACTGTCTTGCTACTGTACTTTGGCTTGATGCAAACCCTACTAAAGTAATATGTAAATTTAGTATTCTTCAGAGGTCGATCACCACTATAACAACCAAAACCAGGATATACCTTTTGGGTACTAGTAGGTTTCATGTATCTACAGTACTGTCTTGCTACTGTACTTTGGCTTGATGCAAACCCTACTAAAGTAATATGTAAATTTAGTATTCTTCAGAGCTCGTCACTATAACAACCAAAACCAGGATATACCTTTTGGGTACTAGTAGGTTTCATGTATCTACAGTACTGTCTTGCTACTGTACTTTGGCTTGATGCAAACCCTACTAAAGTAATATGTAAATTTAGTATTCTTCAGAGCTCACCACTATAACAACCAAAACCAGGATATACCTTTTGGGTACTAGTAGGTTTCATGTATCTACAGTACTGTCTTGCTACTGTACTTTGGCTTGATGCAAACCCTACTAAAGTAATATGTAAATTTAGTATTCTTCAGAGGTCACCACTATAACAACCAAAACCAGGATATACCTTTTGGGTACTAGTAGGTTTCATGTATCTACAGTACTGTCTTGCTACTGTACTTTGGCTTGATGCAAACCCTACTAAAGTAATATGTAAATTTAGTATTCTTCAGAGCTCACCACTATAACAACCAAAACCAGGATATACCTTTTGGGTACTAGTAGGTTTCATGTATCTACAGTACTGTCTTGCTACTGTACTTTGGCTTGATGCAAACCCTACTAAAGTAATATGTAAATTTAGTATTCTTCAGAGCTCACCACTATAACAACCAAAACCAGGATATACCTTTGGGTACTAGTAGGTTTCATGTATCTACAGTACTGTCTTGCTACTGTACTTTGGCTTGATGCAAACCCTACTAAAATAATATGTAAATTTAGTATTCTTCAGAGCTCGTCACTATAACAACCAAAACCAGGATATACCTTTTGGGTACTAGTAGGTTCATGTATCTACAGTACTGTCTTGCTACTGTACTTTGGCTTGATGCAAACCCTACTAAAGTAATATGTAAATTTAGTATTCTTCAGAGCTCACCACTATAACAACCAAAACCAGGATATACCTTTTGGGTACTAGTAGGTTTCATGTATCTACAGTACTGTCTTGCTACTGTACTTTGGCTTGATGCAAACCCTACTAAAGTAATATGTAAATTTAGTATTCTTCAGAGGTCGATCACCACTATAACAACCAAAACCAGGATATACCTTTTGGGTACTAGTAGGTTTCATGTATCTACAGTACTGTCTTGCTACTGTACTTTGGCTTGATGCAAACCCTACTAAAGTAATATGTAAATTTAGTATTCTTCAGAGCTCGTCACTATAACAACCAAAACCAGGATATACCTTTTGGGTTACTAGTAGGTTTCATGTATCTACAGTACTGTCTTGCTACTGTACTTTGGCTTGATGCAAACCCTACTAAAGTAATATGTAAATTTAGTATTCTTCAGAGGTCACCACTATAACAACCAAAAACCAGGATATACCTTTTGGGTACTTAAGTAGGTTTCATGTATCTACAGTACTGTCTTGCTACTGTACTTTGGCTTGATGCAAACCCTACTAAAGTAATATGTAAATTTAGTATTCTTCAGAGCTCGTCACTATAACAACCAAAACCAGGATATACCTTTTGGGTACTAGTAGGTTTCATGTATCTACATTACTGTCTTGCTACTGTACTTTGGCTTGATGCAAACCCTACTAAAGTAATATGTAAATTTAGTATTCTTCAGAGCTCGTCACTATAACAACCAAAACCAGGATATACCTTTTGGGTACTAGTAGGTTTCATGTATCTACAGTACTGTCTTGCTACTGTACTTTGCTTGATGCAAACCCTACTAAAGTAATATGTAAATTTAGTATTCTTCAGAGCTCGTCACTATAACAACCAAAACCAGGATATACCTTTTGGGGACTAGTAGGTTTCATGTATCTACAGTACTGTCTTGCTACTGTACTTTGGCTTGATGCAAACCCTACTAAAGTAATATATGTAAATTTAGTATTCTTCAGAGCTCATCACTATAACAACCAAAACCAGGATATACCTTTTGGGTACTAGTAGGTTTCATGTATCTACAGTACTGTCTTGCTACTGTACTTTGGCTTGATGCAAACCCTACTAAAGTAATATGTAAATTTAGTATTCTTCAGGGCTCACCACTATAACAACCAAACCAGGATATACCTTTTGGGTACTAGTAGGTTTCATGTATCTACAGTACTGTTTTGCTACTGTACTTTGGCTTGATGCAAACCCTACTAAAGTAATATGTAAATTTAGTATTCTTCAGAGCTCACCACTATAACAACCAAAACCAGGATATACCTTTTGGGTACTAGTAGGTTTCATGTATCTACAGTACTGTCTTGCTACTGTACTTTGGCTTGATGCAAACCCTACTAAAGTAATATGTAAATTTAGTATTCTTCAGAGCTCACCACTATAACAACCAAAACCAGGATATACCTTTTGGGTACTAGTAGGTTTCATGTATCTACAGTACTGTCTTGCTACTGTACTTTGGCTTGATGCAAACCCTACTAAAGTAATATGTAAATTTAGTATTCTTCAGAGCTCACCACTATAAACAACCAAAACCAGGATATACCTTTTGGGTACTAGTAGGTTTCATGTATCTACAGTACTGTCTTGCTACTGTACTTTGGCTTGATGCAAACCCTACTAAAGTAATATGTAAATTTAGTATTCTTCAGAGCTCACCACTATAACAACCAAAACCAGGATATACCTTTTGGGTACTAGTAGGTTTCATGTATCTACAGTACTGTCTTGCTACTGTACTTTGGCTTGATGCAAACCCTACTAAAGTAATATGTAAATTTAGTATTCTTCAGAGCTCACCACTATAACAACCAAAACCAGGATATACCTTTTGGGTACTTAAGTAGGTTTCCTGTATCTACAGTACTGTCTTGCTACTGTACTTTGGCTTGATGCAAACCCATACTAAAGTAATATGTAAATTTAGTATTCTTCAGAGCTCACCACTATAACAACCAAAACCAGGATATACCTTTTGGGTACTAGTAGGTTTCATGTATCTACAGTACTGTCTTGCTACTGTACTTTGGCTTGATGCAAACCCTACTAAAGTAATATGTAAATTTAGTATTCTTCAGGGCTCACCACTATAACAACCAAAACCAGGATATACCTTTTGGGTACTAGTAGGTTTCATGTATCTACAGTACTGTCTTGCTACTGTACTTTGGCTTGATGCAAACCCTACTAAAGTAATATGTAAATTTAGTATTCTTCAGAGCTCACCACTATAACAACCAAAACCAGGATATACCTTTTGGGTACTAGTAGGTTTCATGTATCTACAGTACTGTCTTGCTACTGTACTTTGGCTTGATGCAAACCCTACTAAAGTAATATGTAAATTTAGTATTCTTCAGAGCTCACCACTATAACAACCAAAACCAGGATATACCTTTTGGGTACTTAAGTAGGTTTCATGTATCTACAGTACTGTCTTGCTACTGTACTTTGGCTTGATGCAAACCCTACTAAAGTAATATGTAAATTTAGTATTCTTCAGAGCTCACCACTATAACAACCAAAACCAGGATATACCTTTTGGGTACTAGTAGGTTTCATGTATCTACAGTACTGTCTTGCTACTGTACTTTGGCTTGATGCAAACCCTACTAAAGTAATATGTAAATTTAGTATTCTTCAGAGCTCACCACTATAACAACCAAAACCAGGATATACCTTTTGGGTACTAGTAGGTTTCATGTATCTACAGTACTGTCTTGCTACTGTACTTTGGCTTGATGCAAACCCTACTAAAGTAATATGTAAATTTAGTATTCTTCAGAGCTCACCACTATAACAACCAAAACCAGGATATACCTTTTGGGTACTAGTAGGTTTCATGTATCTACAGTACTGTCTTGCTACTGTACTTTGGCTTGATGCAAACCCTACTAAAGTAATATGTAAATTTAGTATTCTTCAGAGCTCACCACTATAACAACCAAAAACCAGGATATACTTTTTGGGTACTAGTAGGTTTCATGTATCTACTGTGAGTGAGTACTGTCTTGCTACTGTACTTTGGCTTGATGCAAACCCTACTAAAGTAATATGTAAATTTAGTATTCTTCAGAGGTCACCACTATAACAACCAAAACCAGGATATACCTTTTGGGTACTTAAGTAGGTTTCATGTATCTACAGTACTGTCTTGCTACTGTACTTAATTGGCTTGATGCAAACCCTACTAAAGTAATATGTAAATTTAGTATTCTTCAGAGCTCACCACTATAAGAACCAAAACCAGGATATACCTTTTGGGTACTAGTAGGTTTCATGTATCTACAGTACTGTCTTGCTACTGTACTTTGGCTTGATGAAAACCCTACTAAAGTAATATGTAAATTTAGTATTCTTCAGAGCTCACCACTATAACAACCAAAACCAGGATATACCTTTTGGGTACTAGTAGGTTTCATGTATCTACAGTACTGTCTTGCTACTGTACTTTGGCTTGATGCAAACCCTACTAAAGTAATATGTAAATTTAGTATTCTTCAGAGCTCACCACTATAACAACCAAAACCAGGATATACCTTTTGGGTACTTAAGTAGGTTTCATGTATCTACAGTACTGTCTTGCTACTGTACTTTGGCTTGATGCAAACCCTACTAAAGTAATATGTAAATTTAGTATTCTTCAGAGCTCACCACTATAACAACCAAAACCAGGATATACCTTTTGGGTACTAGTAGGTTTCATGTATCTACAGTACTGTCTTGCTACTGTACTTTGGCTTGATGCAAACCCTACTAAAGTAATATGTAAATTTAGTATTCTTCAGAGCTCACCACTATAACAACCAAAACCAGGATATACCTTTTGGGTACTAGTAGGTTTCATGTATCTACAGTACTGTCTTGCTACTGTACTTTGGCTTGATGCAAACCCTACTAAAGTAATATGTAAATTTAGTATTCTTCAGAGCTCACCACTATAACAACCAAAACCAGGATATACCTTTTGGGTACTTAAGTAGGTTTCATGTATCTACAGTACTGTCTTGCTACTGTACTTTGGCTTGATGCAAACCCTACTAAAGTAATATGTAAATTTAGTATTCTTCAGAGCTCACCACTATAACAACCAAAACCAGGATATACCTTTTGGGTACTAGTAGGTTTCATGTATCTACAGTACTGTCTTGCTACTGTACTTTGGCTTGATGCAAACCCTACTAAAGTAATATGTAAATTTAGTATTCTTCAGAGCTCACCACTATAACAACCAAAACCAGGATATACCTTTTGGGTACTAGTAGGTTTTCATGTATCTACAGTACTGTCTTGCTACTGTACTTTGGCTTGATGCAAACCCTACTAAAGTAATATGTAAATTTAGTATTCTTCAGAGCTCACCACTATAACAACCAAAACCAGGATATACCTTTTGGGTACTTAAGTAGGTTTCATGTATCTACAGTACTGTCTTGCTACTGTACTTTGGCTTGATGCAAACCCTACTAAAGTAATATGTAAATTTAGTATTCTTCAGAGCTCATGCACACTATAACAACCAAAACCAGGATATACCTTTTGGGGACTAGTAGGTTTCATGTATCTACAGTACTGTCTTGCTACTGTACTTTGGCTTGATGCAAACCCTACTAAAGTAATATATGTAAATTTAGTATTCTTCAGAGCTTGTCACTATAACAACCAAAACCAGGATATACCTTTTGGGTACTAGTAGGTTTCATGTATCTACAGTACTGTCTTGCTACTGTTACTTTGGCTTGATGCAAACCCTACTAAAGTAATATGTAAATTTAGTATTCTTCAGAGCTCGTCACTATAACAACCAAAACCAGGATATACCTTTTGGGTACTAGTAGGTTTCATGTATCTACAGTACTGTCTTGCTACTGTACTTGGCTTGATGCAAACCCTACTAAAGTAATATGTAAATTTAGTATTCTTCAGAGCTCACCACTATAACAACCAAACCAGGATATACCTTTTGGGTACTAGTAGGTTTCATGTATCTACAGTACTGTCTTGCTACTGTACTTTGGCTTGATGCAAACCCTACTAAAGTAATATGTAAATTTAGTATTCTTCAGAGCTCACCACTATAACAACCAAAACCAGGATATACCTTTTGGGTACTAGTAGGTTTCATGTATCTACAGTACTGTCTTGCTACTGTACTTTGGCTTGATGCAAACCCTACTAAAGTAATATGTAAATTTAGTATTCTTCAGAGCTCACCACTATAACAACCAAAACCAGGATATACCTTTTGGGTACTAGTAGGTTTCATGTATCTACAGTACTGTCTTGCTACTGTACTTTGGCTTGATGCAAACCCTACTAAATTAATATGTAAATTTAGTATTCTTCAGAGCTCGTCACTATAACAACCAAAACCAGGATATACCTTTTGGGTACTTAAGTAGGTTTCATGTATCTACAGTACTGTCTTGCTACTGTACTTTGGCTTGATGCAAACCCTACTAAAGTAATATGTAAATTTAGTATTCTTCAGAGCTCACCACTATAACAACCAAAACCAGGATATACCTTTTGGGTACTAGTAGGTTTCATGTATCTACAGTACTGTCTTGCTACTGTACTTTGGCTTGATGCAAACCCTACTAAAGTAATATGTAAATTTAGTATTCTTCAGAGGTCACCACTATAACAACCAAAACCAGGATATACCTTTTGGGTACTAGTAGGTTTCATGTATCTACAGTACTGTCTTGCTACTGTACTTTGGCTTGATGCAAACCCTACTAAAGTAATATGTAAATTTAGTATTCTTCAGAGCTCACCACTATAACAACCAAAACCAGGATATACCTTTTGGGTACTAGTAGGTTTCATGTATCTACAGTACTGTCTTGCTACTGTACTTTGGCTTGATGCAAACCCTACTAAAGTAATATGTAAATTTAGTATTCTTCAGAGCTCACCACTATAACAACCAAAACCAGGATATACCTTTTGGGTACTAGTAGGTTTCATGTATCTACAGTACTGTCTTGCTACTGTACTTTGGCTTGATGCAAACCCTACTAAAGTAATATGTAAATTTAGTATTCTTCAGAGCTCGTCACTATAACAACCAAAACCAGGATATACCTTTTGGGTACTAGTAGGTTTCATGTATCTACAGTACTGTCTTGCTACTGTACTTTGGCTTGATGCAAACCCTACTAAAGTAATATGTAAATTTAGTATTCTTCAGAGCTCACCACTATAACAACCAAAACCAGGATATACCTTTTGGGTACTAGTAGGTTTCATGTATCTACAGTACTGTCTTGCTACTGTACTTTGGCTTGATGCAAACCCTACTAAAGTACATGTAATATGTAAATTTAGTATTCTTCAGAGGTCGATCACCACTATAACAACCAAAACCAGGATATACCTTTTGGGTACTAGTAGGTTTCATGTATCTACAGTACTGTCTTGCTACTGTACTTTGGCTTGATGCAAACCCTACTAAAGTAATATGTAAATTTAGTATTCTTCAGAGCTTGTCACTATAACAACCAAAACCAGGATATACCTTTTGGGTACTAGTAGGTTTCATGTATCTACAGTACTGTCTTGCTACTGTACTTTGGCTTGATGCAAACCCTACTAAAGTAATATGTAAATTTAGTATTCTTCAGAGGTCACCACTATAACAACCAAAACCAGGATATACCTTTTGGGTACTAGTAGGTTTCATGTATCTACAGTACTGTCTTGCTACTGTACTTTGGCTTGATGCAAACCCTACTAAAGTAATATGTAAATTTAGTATTCTTCAGAGCTCGTCACTATAACAACCAAAACCAGGATATACCTTTTGGGTACTAGTAGGTTTCATGTATCTACATTACTGTCTTGCTACTGTACTTTGGCTTGATGCAAACCCTACTAAAGTAATATGTAAATTTAGTATTCTTCAGGGCTCGTCACTATAACAACCAAAACCAGGATATACCTTTTGGGTACTAGTAGGTTTCATGTATCTACAGTACTGTCTTGCTACTGTACTTTGGCTTGATGCAAACCCTACTAAAGTAATATGTAAATTTAGTATTCTTCAGAGGTCACCACTATAACAACCAAAACCAGGATATACCTTTTGGGTACTAGTAGGTTTCATGTATCTACAGTACTGTCTTGCTACTGTACTTTGGCTTGATGCAAACCCTACTAAAGTAATATGTAAATTTAGTATTCTTCAGAGCTCACCACTATAACAACCAAAACCAGGATATACCTTTTGGGCACTAGTAGGTTTCATGTATCTACAGTACTGTCTTGCTACTGTACTTTGGCTTGATGCAAACCCTACTAAAGTAATATGTAAATTTAGTATTCTTCAGAGCTTGTCACTATAACAACCAAAACCAGGATATACCTTTTGGGTACTAGTAGGTTTCATGTATCTACAGTACTGTCTTGCTACTGTACTTTGGCTTGATGCAAACCCTACTAAAGTAATATGTAAATTTAGTATTCTTCAGAGCTCACCACTATAACAACCAAAACCAGGATATACCTTTTGGGTACTAGTAGGTTTCATGTATCTACAGTACTGTCTTGCTACTGTACTTTGGCTTGATGCAAACCCTACTAAAGTAATATGTAAATTTAGTATTCTTCAGAGCTCACCACTATAACAACCAAAACCAGGATATACCTTTTGGGTACTAGTAGGTTTCATGTATCTACAGTACTGTCTTGCTACTGTACTTTGGCTTGATGCAAACCCTACTAAAATAATATGTAAATTTAGTATTCTTCAGAGCTCGTCACTATAACAACCAAAACCAGGATATACCTTTTGGGTACTAAGTAGGTTTCATGTATCTACAGTACTGTCTTGCTACTGTACTTTGGCTTGATGCAAACCCTACTAAAGTAATATGTAAATTTAGTATTCTTCAGAGCTCACCACTATAACAACCAAAACCAGGATATACCTTTTGGGTACTAGTAGGTTTCATGTATCTACAGTACTGTCTTGCTACTGTACTTGGCTTGATGCAAACCCTACTAAAGTACATGTAATATGTAAATTTAGTATTCTTCAGAGGTCGATCACCACTATAACAACCAAAACCAGGATATACCTTTTGGGTACTAGTAGGTTTCATGTATCTACAGTACTGTCTTGCTACTGTACTTTGGCTTGATGCAAACCCTACTAAAGTAATATGTAAATTAGTATTCTTCAGAGCTTGTCACTATAACAACCAAAACCAGGATATACCTTTTGGGTACTAGTAGGTTTCATGTATCTACAGTACTGTCTTGCTACTGTACTTTGGCTTGATGCAAACCCTACTAAAGTAATATGTAAATTTAGTATTCTTCAGAGGTCACCACTATAACAACCAAAACAGGATATACCTTTTGGGTACTAGTAGGTTTCATGTATCTACAGTACTGTCTTGCTACTGTACTTTGGCTTGATGCAAACCCTACTAAGTAATATGTAAATTTAGTATTCTTCAGAGCTCGTCACTATAACAACCAAAACCAGGATATACCTTTTGGGTACTAGTAGGTTTCATGTATCTACATTACTGTCTTGCTACTGTACTTTGGGCTTGATGCAAACCCTACTAAAGTAATATGTAAATTTAGTATTCTTCAGGGCTCGTCACTATAACAACCAAAACCAGGATATACCTTTTGGGTACTAGTAGGTTTCATGTATCTACAGTACTGTCTTGCTACTGTACTTTGGCTTGATGCAAACCCTACTAAAGTAATATGTAAATTTAGTATTCTTCAGAGGTCACCACTATAACAACCAAAACCAGGATATACCTTTTGGGTACTAGTAGGTTTCATGTATCTACAGTACTGTCTTGCTACTGTACATTGGCTTGATGCAAACCCTACTAAAGTAATATGTAAATTTAGTATTCTTCAGAGCTCACCACTATAACAACCAAAACCAGGATATACCTTTTGGGTACTAGTAGGTTTCATGTATCTACAGTACTGTCTTGCTTACTGTACTTTGGCTTGATGCAAACCCTACTAAAGTAATATGTAAATTTAGTATTCTTCAGAGCTCACCACTATAACAACCAAAACCAGGATATACCTTTTGGGTACTAGTAGGTTTCATGTATCTACAGTACTGTCTTGCTACTGTACTTTGGCTTGATGCAAACCCTACTAAAATAATATGTAAATTTAGTATTCTTCAGAGCTCGTCACTATAACAACCAAACCAGGATATACCTTTTGGGTACTAGTAGGTTTCATGTATCTACAGTACTGTCTTGCTACTGTACTTTGGCTTGATGCAAACCCTACTAAAGTAATATGTAAATTTAGTATTCTTCAGAGCTCACCACTATAACAAACCAAAACCAGGATATACCCTTTTGGGTACTAGTAGGTTTCATGTATCTACAATACTGTCTTGCTACTGTACTTTGGCTTGATGCAAACCCTACTAAAGTAATATGTAAATTTAGTATTCTTCAGAGGTCGATCACGCACTATAACACCAAAACCAGGATATACCTTTTGGGTACTAGTAGGTTTCATGTATCTACAGTACTGTCTTGCTACTGTACTTTGGCTTGATGCAAACCCTACTAAAGTAATATGTAAATTTAGTATTCTTCAGAGCTCGTCACTATAACAACCAAAACCAGGATATACCTTTTGGGTACTAGTAGGTTTCATGTATCTACAGTACTGTCTTGCTACTGTACTTTGGCTTGATGCAAACCCTACTAAAGTAATATGTAAATTTAGTATTCTTCAGAGGTCACCACTATAACAACCAAAACCAGGATATACCTTTTGGGTACTTAAGTAGGTTTTCATGTATCTACAGTACTGTCTTGCTACTGTACTTTGGCTTGATGCAAACCCTACTAAAGTAATATGTAAATTTAGTATTCTTCAGAGCTCGTCACTATAACAACCAAAACCAGGATATACCTTTTGGGTACTAGTAGGTTTCATGTATCTACATTACTGTCTTGCTACTGTACTTTGGGCTTGATGCAAACCCTACTAAAGTAATATGTAAATTTAGTATTCTTCAGAGCTCGTCACTATAACAACCAAAACCAGGATATACCTTTTGGGTACTAGTAGGTTTCATGTATCTACAGTACTGTCTTGCTACTGTACTTTGGCTTGATGCAAACCCTACTAAAGTAATATGTAAATTTAGTATTCTTCAGAGCTCGTCACTATAACAACCAAAACCAGGATATACCTTTTGGGGACTAGTAGGTTTCATGTATCTACAGTACTGTCTTGCTACTGTACTTTGGCTTGATGCAAACCCTACTAAAGTAAATATATGTAAATTTAGTATTCTTCAGAGCTCATCCACTATAACAACCAAAACCAGGATATACCTTTTGGGTACTAGTAGGTTTCATGTATCTACAGTACTGTCTTGCTACTGTACTTTGGCTTGATGCAAACCCTACTAAAGTAATATGTAAATTTAGTATTCTTCAGGGCTCACCACTATAACAACCAAAACCAGGATATACCTTTTGGGTACTAGTAGGTTTCATGTATCTACAGTACTGTTTTGCTACTGTACTTTGGCTTGATGCAAACCCTACTAAAGTAATATGTAAATTTAATATTCTTCAGAGCTCACCACTATAACAACCAAAACCAGGATATACCTTTTGGGTACTAGTAGGTTTCATGTATCTACAGTACTGTCTTGCTACTGTACTTTTGGCTTGATGCAAACCCTACTAAAGTAATATGTAAATTTAGTATTCTTCAGAGGCTCACCACTATAACAACCAAAACCAGGATATACCTTTTGGGTACTAGTAGGTTTCATGTATCTACAGTACTGTCTTGCTACTGTACTTTGGCTTGATGCAAACCCTACTAAAGTAATATGTAAATTAGTATTCTTCAGAGCTCGATCACCACTATAACAACCAAAACCAGGATATACCTTTTGGGTACTAGTAGGTTTCATGTATCTACAGTACTGTCTTGCTACTGTACTTTGGCTTGATGCAAAACCCTACTAAAGTAATATGTACATTTAGTATCTTCAGAGCTCACCACTATAACAACCAAAACCAGGATATACCTTTTGGGTACTAGTAGGTTTCATGTATCTACAGTACTGTCTTGCTACTGTACGTACTTTGGCTTGATGCAAACCCTACTAAAGTAATATGTAAATTTAGTATTCTTCAGAGCTCACCACTATAACAACAAAACCAGGATATACCTTTTGGGTACTAGTAGGTTTCATGTATCTACAGTACTGTCTTGCTACTGTACTTTGGCTTGATGCAAACCCTACTAAAGTAATATGTAAATTTAGTATTCTTCAGAGGTCACCACTATAACAACCAAAACCAGGATATACCTTTTGGGTACTTAAGTAGGTTTCATGTATCTACAGTACTGTCTTGCTACTGTACTTTGGCTTGATGCAAACCCTACTAAAGTAATATGTAAATTTAGTATTCTTCAGAGCTCACCACTATAACAACCAAAACCAGGATATACCTTTTGGGTACTAGTAGGTTTCATGTATCTACAGTACTGTCTTGCTACTGTACTTTGGCTTGATGAAAACCCTACTAAAGTAATATGTAAATTTAGTATTCTTCAGAGCTCACCACTATAACAACCAAAACCAGGATATACCTTTTGGGTACTAGTAGGTTTCATGTATCTACAGTACTGTCTTGCTACTGTACTTTGGCTTGATGCAAACCCTACTAAAGTAATATGTAAATTTAGTATTCTTCAGAGCTCACCACTATAACAACCAAAACCAGGATATACCTTTTGGGTACTTAAGTAGGTTTCATGTATCTACAGTACTGTCTTGCTACTGTACTTTGGCTTGATGCAAACCCTACTAAAGTAATATGTAAATTTAGTATTCTTCAGAGCTCACCACTATAACAACCAAAACCAGGATATACCTTTTGGGTACTAGTAGGTTTCATGTATCTACAGTACTGTCTTGCTACTGTACTTTGGCTTGATGCAAACCCTACTAAAGTAATATGTAAATTTAGTATTCTTCAGAGCTCACCACTATAACAACCAAAACCAGGATATACCTTTTGGGTACTTAAGTAGGTTTCATGTATCTACAGTACTGTCTTGCTACTGTACTTTGGCTTGATGCAAACCCTACTAAAGTAATATGTAAATTTAGTATTCTTCAGAGCTCAATTGCACCACTATAACAACCAAAACCAGGATATACCTTTTGGGTACTAGTAGGTTTCATGTATCTACAGTACTGTCTTGCTACTGTACTTTGGCTTGATGCAAACCCTACTAAAGTAATATGTAAATTTAGTATTCTTCAGAGCTCACCACTATAACAACCAAAACCAGGATATACCTTTTGGGGACTAGTAGGTTTCATGTATCTAATATACAGTACTGTCTTGCTACTGTACTTTGGCTTGATGCAAACCCTACTAAAGTAATATGTAAATTTAGTATTCTTCAGAGCTCGTCACTATAACAACCAAATCCAGGATATACCTTTTGGGTACTAGTAGGTTTCATGTATCTACAGTACTGTCTTGCTACTGTACTTTGGCTTGATGCAAACCCTACTAAAGTAATATGTAAATTTAGTATTCTTCAGAGCTCACCACTATAACAACCAAAACCAGGATATATCTTTTGGGTACTAGTAGGTTTCATGTATCTACAGTACTGTCTTGCTACTGTACTTTGGCTTGATGCAAACCCTACTAAAGTAATATGTAAATTTAGTATTCTTCAGAGCTCACCACTATAACAACCAAAACCAGGATATACCTTTTGGGTACTAGTAGGTTTCATGTATCTACAGTACTGTCTTGCTACTGTACTTTGGCTTGATGCAAACCCTACTAAAGTAATATGTAAATTTAGTATTCTTCAGAGCTCACCATTATAACAACCAAAACCAGGATATACCTTTTGGGTACTAGTAGGTTTCATGTATCTACAGTACTGTCTTGCTACTGTACTTTGGCTTGATGCAAACCCTACTAAAGTAATATGTAAATTTAGTATTCTTCAGAGCTCACCACTATAACAACCAAAACCAGGATATACCTTTTGGGTACTAGTAGGTTTCATGTATCTACAGTACTGTCTTGCTACTGTACTTTGGCTTGATGCAAACCCTACTAAAGTAATATGTAAATTTAGTATTCTTCAGAGGTCGATCACCACTATAACAACCAAAACCAGGATATACCTTTTGGGTACTAGTAGGTTTCATGTATCTACAGTACTGTCTTGCTACTGTACTTTGGCTTGATGCAAACCCTACTAAAGTAATATGTAAATTTCGTATTCTTCAGAGCTCGTCACTTAATAACAACCAAAACCAGGATATACCTTTTGGGTACTAGTAGGTTTCATGTATCTACAGTACTGTCTTGCTACTGTACTTTGGCTTGATGCAAACCCTACTAAAGTAATATGTAAATTTAGTATTCTTCAGAGGTCACCACTATAACAACCAAAACCAGGATATACCTTTTGGGTACTAGTAGGTTTCATGTATCTACAGTACTGTCTTGCTACTGTACTTTGGCTTGATGCAAACCCTACTAAAGTAATATGTAAATTTAGTATTCTTCAGAGCTCGTCACTATAACAACCAAAACCAGGATATACCTTTTGGGTACTAGTAGGTTTCATGTATCTACATTACTGTCTTGCTACTGTACTTTGGCTTGATGCAAACCCTACTAAAGTAATATGTAAATTTAGTATTCTTCAGAGCTCGTCACTATAACAACCAAAACCAGGATATACCTTTTGGGTACTACATGTAGTAGGTTTCATGTATCTACAGTACTGTCTTGCTACTGTACTTTGGCTTGATGCAAACCCTACTAAAGTAATATGTAAATTTAGTATTCTTCAGAGCTCGTCACTATAACAACCAAAACCAGGATATACCTTTTGGGGACTAGTAGGTTTCATGTATCTACAGTACTGTCTTGCTACTGTACTTTGGCTTGATGCAAACCCTACTAAAGTAATATGTAAATTTAGTATTCTTCAGAGCTCACCACTATAACAACCAAAACCAGGATATACCTTTTGGGTACTAGTAGGTTTCATGTATCTACAGTACTGTCTTGCTACTGTACTTTGGCTTGATGCAAACCCTACTAAAGTAATATGTAAATTTAGTATTCTTCAGAGCTCACCACTATAACAACCAAAACCAGGATATACCTTTTGGGTACTAGTAGGTTTCATGTATCTACAGTACTGTCTTGCTACTGTACTTTGGCTTGATGCAAACCCTACTAAAGTAATATGTAAATTTAGTATTCTTCAGAGGTCGATCACCACTATAACAACCAAAACCAGGATATACCTTTTGGGTACTAGTAGGTTTCATGTATCTACAGTACTGTCTTGCTACTGTACTTTGGCTTGATGCAAACCCTACTAAAGTAATATGTAAATTTCGTATTCTTCAGAGCTCGTCACTTAATAACAACCAAAACCAGGATATACCTTTTGGGTACTAGTAGGTTTCATGTATCTACAGTACTGTCTTGCTACTGTACTTTGGCTTGATGCAAACCCTACTAAAGTAATATGTAAATTTAGTATTCTTCAGAGGTCACCACTATAACAACCAAAACCAGGATATACCTTTTGGGTACTAGTAGGTTTCATGTATCTACAGTACTGTCTTGCTACTGTACTTTGGCTTGATGCAAACCCTACTAAAGTAATATGTAAATTTAGTATTCTTCAGAGCTCGTCACTATAACAACCAAAACCAGGATATACCTTTTGGGTACTAGTAGGTTTCATGTATCTACATTACTGTCTTGCTACTGTACTTTGGCTTGATGCAAACCCTACTAAAGTAATATGTAAATTTAGTATTCTTCAGAGCTCGTCACTATAACAACCAAAACCAGGATATACCTTTTGGGTACTACATGTAGTAGGTTTCATGTATCTACAGTACTGTCTTGCTACTGTACTTTGGCTTGATGCAAACCCTACTAAAGTAATATGTAAATTTAGTATTCTTCAGAGCTCGTCACTATAACAACCAAAACCAGGATATACCTTTTGGGGACTAGTAGGTTTCATGTATCTACAGTACTGTCTTGCTACTGTACTTTGGCTTGATGCAAACCCTACTAAAGTAATATGTAAATTTAGTATTCTTCAGAGCTCACCACTATAACAACCAAAACCAGGATATACCTTTTGGGTACTAGTAGGTTTCATGTATCTACAGTACTGTCTTGCTACTGTACTTTGGCTTGATGCAAACCCTACTAAAGTAATATGTAAATTTAGTATTCTTCAGAGCTCACCACTATAACAACCAAAACCAGGATATACCTTTTGGGTACTAGTAGGTTTCATGTATCTACAGTACTGTCTTGCTACTGTATTTTGGCTTGATGCAAACCCTACTAAAGTAATATGTAAATTTAGTATTCTTCAGAGCTCACCACTACAACAACCAAAACCAGGATATACCTTTTGGGTACTAGTAGGTTTCATGTATCTACAGTACTGTCTTGCTACTGTATTTTGGCTTGATGCAAACCCTACTAAAGTAATATGTAAATTTAGTATTCTTCAGAGCTCGTCACTATAACAACCAAAACCAGGATATACCTTTTGGGTACTAGTAGGTTTCATGTATCTACAGTACTGTCTTGCTACTGTACTTTGGCTTGATGCAAACCCTACTAAAGTAATATGTAAATTTAGTATTCTTCAGAGCTCACCACTATAACAACCAAAACCAGGATATACCTTTTGGGTACTAGTAGGTTTCATGTATCTACAGTACTGTCTTGCTACTGTACTTTGGCTTGATGCAAACCCTACTAAAGTAATATGTAAATTTAGTATTCTTCAGAGGTCGATCACCACTATAACAACCAAAACCAGGATATACCTTTTGGGTACTAGTAGGTTTCATGTATCTACAGTACTGTCTTGCTACTGTACTTTGGCTTGATGCAAACCCTACTAAAGTAATATGTAAATTTAGTATTCTTCAGAGCTCGTCACTATAACAACCAAAACCAGGATATACCTTTTGGGTACTAGTAGGTTTCATGTATCTACAGTACTGTCTTGCTACTGTACTTTGGCTTGATGCAAACCCTACTAAAGTAATATGTAAATTTAGTATTCTTCAGAGGTCACCACTATAACAACCAAAACCAGGATATACCTTTTGGGTACTAGTAGGTTTCATGTATCTACAGTACTGTCTTGCTACTGTACTTTGGCTTGATGCAAACCCTACTAAAGTAATATGTAAATTTAGTATTCTTCAGAGCTCGTCACTATAACAACCAAAACCAGGATATACCTTTTGGGTACTAGTAGGTTTCATGTATCTACATTACTGTCTTGCTACTGTACTTTGGCTTGATGCAAACCCTACTAAAGTAATATGTAAATTTAGTATTCTTCAGAGCTCGTCACTATAACAACCAAAACCAGGATATACCTTTTGGGTACTAGTAGGTTTCATGTATCTACAGTACTGTCTTGCTACTGTACTTTGGCTTGATGCAAACCCTACTAAAGTAATATGTAAATTTAGTATTCTTCAGAGCTCGTCACTATAACAACCAAAACCAGGATATACCTTTTGGGGACTAGTAGGTTTCATGTATCTACAGTACTGTCTTGCTACTGTACTTTGGCTTGATGCAAACCCTACTAAAGTAATATATGTAAATTTAGTATTCTTCAGAGCTCATCACTATAACAACCAAAACCAGGATATACCTTTTGGGTACTAGTAGGTTTCATGTATCTACAGTACTGTCTTGCTTCTGTACTTTGGCTTGATGCAAACCCTACTAAAGTAATATGTAAATTTAGTATTCTTCAGGGCTCACCACTATAACAACCAAAACCAGGATATACCTTTTGGGTACTAGTAGGTTTCATGTATCTACAGTACTGTCTTGCTACTGTACTTTGGCTTGATGCAAACCCTACTAAAGTAATATGTAAATTTAGTATTCTTCAGAGCTCACCACTATAACAACCAAAACCAGGATATACCTTTTGGGTACTAGTAGGTTTCATGTATCTACAGTACTGTCTTGCTACTGTACTTTGGCTTGATGCAAACCCTACTAAAGTAATATGTAAATTTAGTATTCTTCAGAGCTCACCACTATAACAACCAAAACCAGGATATACCTTTTGGGTACTAGTAGGTTTCATGTATCTACAGTACTGTCTTGCTACTGTACTTTGGCTTGATGCAAACCCTACTAAAGTAATATGTAAATTTAGTATTCTTCAGAGCTCACCACTATAACAACCAAAACCAGGATATACCTTTTGGGTACTAGTAGGTTTCATGTATCTACAGTACTGTCTTGCTACTGTACTTTGGCTTGATGCAAACCCTACTAAAGTAATATGTAAATTTAGTATTCTTCAGAGCTCACCACTATAACAACCAAAACCAGGATATACCTTTTGGGTACTAGTAGGTTTCATGTATCTACAGTACTGTCTTGCTACTGTACTTTGGCTTGATGCAAACCCTACTAAAGTAATATGTAAATTTAGTATTCTTCAGAGGTCACCACTATAACAACCAAAACCAGGATATACCTTTTGGGTACTTAAGTAGGTTTCATGTATCTACAGTACTGTCTTGCTACTGTACTTTGGCTTGATGCAAACCCTACTAAAGTAATATGTAAATTTAGTATTCTTCTGAGCTCACCACTATAACAACCAAAACCAGGATATACCTTTTGGGTACTAGTAGGTTTCATGTATCTACAGTACTGTCTTGCTACTGTACTTTGGCTTGATGAAAACCCTACTAAAGTAATATGTAAATTTAGTATTCTTCAGAGCTCACCACTATAACAACCAAAACCAGGATATACCTTTTGGGTACTAGTAGGTTTCATGTATCTACAGTACTGTCTTGCTACTGTACTTTGGCTTGATGCAAACCCTACTAAAGTAATATGTAAATTTAGTATTCTTCAGAGCTCACCACTATAACAACCAAAACCAGGATATACCTTTTGGGTACTTAAGTAGGTTTCATGTATCTACAGTACTGTCTTGCTACTGTACTTTGGCTTGATGCAAACCCTACTAAAGTAATATGTTAATTTAGTATTCTTCAGAGCTCACCACTATAACAACCAAAACCAGGATATACCTTTTGGGTACTAGTAGGTTTCATGTATCTACAGTACTGTCTTGCTACTGTACTTTGGCTTGATGCAAACCCTACTAAAGTAATATGTAAATTTAGTATTCTTCAGAGCTCACCACTATAACAACCAAAACCAGGATATACCTTTTGGGTACTAGTAGGTTTCATGTATCTACAGTACTGTCTTGCTACTGTACTTTGGCTTGATGCAAACCCTACTAAAGTAATATGTAAATTTAGTATTCTTCAGAGCTCACCACTATAACAACCAAAACCAGGATATACCTTTTGGGTACTTAAGTAGGTTTCATGTATCTACAGTACTGTCTTGCTACTGTACTTTGGCTTGATGCAAACCCTACTAAAGTAATATGTAAATTTAGGATTCTTCAGAGCTCATGCACCACTATAACAACCAAAACCAGGATATACCTTTTGGGGACTAGTAGGTTTCATGTATCTACAGTACTGTCTTGCTACTGTACTTTGGCTTGATGCAAACCCTACTAAAGTAATATATGTAAATTTAGTATTCTTCAGAGCTTGTCACTATAACAACCAAAACCAGGATATACCTTTTGGGTACTAGTAGGTTTCATGTATCTACAGTACTGTCTTGCTACTGTACTTTGGCTTGATGCAAACCCTACTAAAGTAATATGTAAATTTAGTATTCTTCAGAGCTCACCACTATAACAACCAAAACCAGGATATACCTTTTGGGGACTAGTAGGTTTCATGTATCTAATATACAGTACTGTCTTGCTACTGTACTTTGGCTTGATGCAAACCCTACTAAAGTAATATGTAAATTTAGTATTCTTCAGAGCTCGTCACTATAACAACCAAAACCAGGATATACCTTTTGGGTACTAGTAGGTTTCATGTATCTACAGTACTGTCTTGCTACTGTACTTTGGCTTGATGCAAACCCTACTAAAGTAATATGTAAATTTAGTATTCTTCAGAGCTCACCACTATAACAACCAAAACCAGGATATACCTTTTGGGTACTAGTAGGTTTCATGTATCTACAGTACTGTCTTGCTACTGTACTTTGGCTTGATGCAAACCCTACTAAAGTAATATGTAAATTTAGTATTCTTCAGAGGTCACCACTATAACAACCAAAACCAGGATATATCTTTTGGGTACTAGTAGGTTTCATGTATCTACAGTACTGTCTTGCTACTGTACTTTGGCTTGATGCAAACCCTACTAAAGTAATATGTAAATTTAGTATTTTTCAGAGCTCACCACTATAACAACCAAAACCAGGATATACCTTTTGGGTACTAGTAGGTTTCATGTATCTACAATACTGTCTTGCTACTGTACTTTGGCTTGATGCAAACCCTACTAAAGTAATATGTAAATTTAGTATTCTTCAGAGCTCACCACTATAACAACCAAAACCAGGATATACCTTTTGGGTACTAGTAGGTTTCATGTATCTACAGTACTGTCTTGCTACTGTACTTTGGCTTGATGCAAACCCTACTAAAGTAATATGTAAATTTAGTATTCTTCAGAGCTCACCACTATAACAACCAAAACCAGGATATACCTTTTGGGTACTAGTAGGTTTCATGTATCTACAGTACTGTCTTGCTACTGTACTTTGGCTTGATGCAAACCCTACTAAAGTAATATGTAAATTTAGTATTCTTCAGAGGTCGATCACCACTATAACAACCAAAACCAGGATATACCTTTTGGGTACTAGTAGGTTTCATGTATCTACAGTACTGTCTTGCTACTGTACTTTGGCTTGATGCAAACCCTACTAAAGTAATATGTAAATTTAGTATTCTTCAGAGCTCGTCACTTAATAACAACCAAAACCAGGATATACCTTTTGGGTACTAGTAGGTTTCATGTATCTACAGTACTGTCTTGCTACTGTACTTTGGCTTGATGCAAACCCTACTAAAGTAATATGTAAATTTAGTATTCTTCAGAGGTCACCACTATAACAACCAAAACCAGGATATACCTTTTGGGTACTAGTAGGTTTCATGTATCTACAGTACTGTCTTGCTACTGTACTTTGGCTTGATGCAAACCCTACTAAAGTAATATGTAAATTTAGTATTCTTCAGAGCTCGTCACTATAACAACCAAAACCAGGATATACCTTTTGGGTACTAGTAGGTTTCATGTATCTACATTACTGTCTTGCTACTGTACTTTGGCTTGATGCAAACCCTACTAAAGTAATATGTAAATTTAGTATTCTTCAGAGCTCGTCACTATAACAACCAAAACCAGGATATACCTTTTGGGTACTAGTAGGTTTCATGTATCTACAGTACTGTCTTGCTACTGTACTTTGGCTTGATGCAAACCCTACTAAAGTAATATGTAAATTTAGTATTCTTCAGAGCTCGTCACTATAACAACCAAAACCAGGATATACCTTTTGGGGACTAGTAGGTTTCATGTATCTACAGTACTGTCTTGCTACTGTACTTTGGCTTGATGCAAACCCTACTAAAGTAATATGTAAATTTAGTATTCTTCAGAGCTCACCACTATAACAACCAAAACCAGGATATACCTTTTGGGTACTAGTAGGTTTCATGTATCTACAGTACTGTCTTGCTACTGTACTTTGGCTTGATGCAAACCCTACTAAAGTAATATGTAAATTTAGTATTCTTCAGAGCTCACCACTATAACAACCAAAACCAGGATATACCTTTTGGGTACTAGTAGGTTTCATGTATCTACAGTACTGTCTTGCTACTGTATTTTGGCTTGATGCAAACCCTACTAAAGTAATATGTAAATTTAGTATTCTTCAGAGGTCACCACTATAACAACCAAAACCAGGATATATCTTTTGGGTACTAGTAGGTTTCATGTATCTACAGTACTGTCTTGCTACTGTACTTTGGCTTGATGCAAACCCTACTAAAGTAATATGTAAATTTAGTATTCTTCAGAGCTCACCACTATAACAACCAAAACCAGGATATACCTTTTGGGTACTAGTAGGTTTCATGTATCTACAGTACTGTCTTGCTACTGTACTTTGGCTTGATGCAAACCCTACTAAAGTAATATGTAAATTTAGTATTCTTCAGAGAGCCCACCACTATAACAACCAAAACCAGGATATACCTTTTGGGTACTAGTAGGTTTCATGTATCTACAGTACTGTCTTGCTACTGTACTTTGGCTTGATGCAAACCCTACTAAAGTAATATGTAAATTTAGTATTCTTCAGAGGTGGATCACCACTATAACAACCAAAACCAGGATATACCTTTTGGGTACTAGTAGGTTTCATGTATCTACATTACTGTCTTGCTACTGTACTTTGGCTTGATGCAAACCCTACTAAAGTAATATGTAAATTTAGTATTCTTCAGAGCTCGTCACTTAATAACAACCAAAACCAGGATATACCTTTTGGGTACTAGTAGGTTTCATGTATCTACAGTACTGTCTTGCTACTGTACTTTGGCTTGATGCAAACCCTACTAAAGTAATATGTAAATTTAGTATTCTTCAGAGGTCACCACTATAACAACCAAAACCAGGATATACCTTTTGGGTACTAGTAGGTTTCATGTATCTACAGTACTGTCTTGCTACTGTACTTTGGCTTGATGCAAACCCTACTAAAGTAATATGTAAATTTAGTATTCTTCAGAGCTTGTCACTATAACAACCAAAACTAGGATATACCTTTTGGGTACTAGTAGGTTTCATGTATCTACATTACTGTCTTGCTACTGTACTTTGGCTTGATGCAAACCCTACTAAAGTAATATGTAAATTTAGTATTCTTCAGAGCTCGTCACTATAACAACCAAACCAGGATATACCTTTTGGGTACTAGTAGGTTTCATGTATCTACAGTACTGTCTTGCTACTGTACTTTGGCTTGATGCAAACCCTACTAAAGTAATATGTAAATTTAGTATTCTTCAGAGGTCACCACTATAACAACCAAAACCAGGATATATCTTTTGGGTACTAGTAGGTTTCATGTATCTACAGTACTGTCTTGCTACTGTACTTTGGCTTGATGCAAACCCTACTAAAGTAATATGTAAATTTAGTATTCTTCAGAGCTCACCACTATAACAACCAAAACCAGGATATACCTTTTGGGTACTAGTAGGTTTCATGTATCTACAGTACTGTCTTGCTACTGTACTTTGGCTTGATGCAAACCCTACTAAAGTAATATGTAAATTTAGTATTCTTCAGAGCTCACCACTATAACAACCAAAACCAGGATATACCTTTTGGGTACTAGTAGGTTTCATGTATCTACAGTACTGTCTTGCTACTGTACTTTGGCTTGATGCAAACCCTACTAAAGTAATATGTAAATTTAGTATTCTTCAGAGCTCACCACTATAACAACCAAAACCAGGATATACCTTTTGGGTACTAGTAGGTTTCATGTATCTACAGTACTGTCTTGCTACTGTACTTTGGCTTGATGCAAACCCTACTAAAGTAATATGTAAATTTAGTATTCTTCAGAGGTGGATCACCACTATAACAACCAAAACCAGGATATACCTTTTGGGTACTAGTAGGTTTCATGTATCTACAGTACTGTCTTGCTACTGTACTTTGGCTTGATGCAAACCCTACTAAAGTAATATGTAAATTTAGTATTCTTCAGAGCTCGTCACTTAATAACAACCAAAACCAGGATATACCTTTTGGGTACTAGTAGGTTTCATGTATCTACAGTACTGTCTTGCTACTGTACTTTGGCTTGATGCAAACCCTACTAAAGTAATATGTAAATTTAGTATTCTTCAGAGGTCACCACTATAACAACCAAAACCAGGATATACCTTTTGGGTACTAGTAGGTTTCATGTATCTACAGTACTGTCTTGCTACTGTACTTTGGCTTGATGCAAACCCTACTAAAGTAATATGTAAATTTAGTATTCTTCAGAGCTCGTCACTATAACAACCAAAACTAGGATATACCTTTTGGGTACTAGTAGGTTTCATGTATCTACATTACTGTCTTGCTACTGTACTTTGGCTTGATGCAAACCCTACTAAAGTAATATGTAAATTTAGTATTCTTCAGAGCTCGTCACTATAACAACCAAACCAGGATATACCTTTTGGGTACTAGTAGGTTTCATGTATCTACAGTACTGTCTTGCTACTGTACTTTGGCTTGATGCAAACCCTACTAAAGTAATATGTAAATTTAGTATTCTTCAGAGGTCACCACTATAACAACCAAAACCAGGATATATCTTTTGGGTACTAGTAGGTTTCATGTATCTACAGTACTGTCTTGCTACTGTACTTTGGCTTGATGCAAACCCTACTAAAGTAATATGTAAATTTAGTATTCTTCAGAGCTCACCACTATAACAACCAAAACCAGGATATACCTTTTGGGTACTAGTAGGTTTCATGTATCTACAGTACTGTCTTGCTACTGTACTTTGGCTTGATGCAAACCCTACTAAAGTAATATGTAAATTTAGTATTCTTCAGAGCTCACCACTATAACAACCAAAACCAGGATATACCTTTTGGGTACTAGTAGGTTTCATGTATCTACAGTACTGTCTTGCTACTGTACTTTGGCTTGATGCAAACCCTACTAAAGTAATATGTAAATTTAGTATTCTTCAGAGCTCACCACTATAACAACCAAAACCAGGATATACCTTTTGGGTACTAGTAGGTTTCATGTATCTACAGTACTGTCTTGCTACTGTACTTTGGCTTGATGCAAACCCTACTAAAGTAATATGTAAATTTAGTATTCTTCAGAGGTCGATCACCACTATAACAACCAAAACCAGGATATACCTTTTGGGTACTAGTAGGTTTCATGTATCTACAGTACTGTCTTGCTACTGTACTTTGGCTTGATGCAAACCCTACTAAAGTAATATGTAAATTTAGTATTCTTCAGAGCTCGTCACTTAATAACAACCAAAACCAGGATATACCTTTTGGGTACTAGTAGGTTTCATGTATCTACAGTACTGTCTTGCTACTGTACTTTGGCTTGATGCAAACCCTACTAAAGTAATATGTAAATTTAGTATTCTTCAGAGCTAGGTCACCACTATAACAACCAAAACCAGGATATACCTTTTGGGTACTAGTAGGTTTCATGTATCTACAGTACTGTCTTGCTACTGTACTTTGGCTTGATGCAAACCCTACTAAAGTAATATGTAAATTTAGTATTCTTCAGAGCTCGTCACTATAACAACCAAAACCAGGATATACCTTTTGGGTACTAGTAGGTTTCATGTATCTACATTACTGTCTTGCTACTGTACTTTGGCTTGATGCAAACCCTACTAAAGTAATATGTAAATTTAGTATTCTTCAGAGCTCGTCACTATAACAACCAAAACCAGGATATACCTTTTGGGTACTAGTAGGTTTCATGTATCTACAGTACTGTCTTGCTACTGTACTTTGGCTTGATGCAAACCCTACTAAAGTAATATGTAAATTTAGTATTCTTCAGAGCTCGTCACTATAACAACTAAAACCAGGATATACCTTTTGGGGACTAGTAGGTTTCATGTATCTACAGTACTGTCTTGCTACTGTACTTTGGCTTGATGCAAACCCTACTAAAGTAATATGTAAATTTAGTATTCTTCAGAGCTCACCACTATAACAACCAAAACCAGGATATACCTTTTGGGTACTAGTAGGTTTCATGTATCTACAGTACTGTCTTGCTACTGTACTTTGGCTTGATGCAAACCCTACTAAAGTAATATGTAAATTTAGTATTCTTCAGAGCTCACCACTATAACAACCAAAACCAGGATATACCTTTTGGGTACTAGTAGGTTTCATGTATCTACAGTACTGTCTTGCTACTGTATTTTGGCTTGATGCAAACCCTACTAAAGTAATATGTAAATTTAGTATTCTTCAGAGCTCACCACTATAACAACCAAAACCAGGATATACCTTTTGGGTACTAGTAGGTTTCATGTATCTACAGTACTGTCTTGCTACTGTACTTTGGCTTGATGCAAACCCTACTAAAGTAATACGTAAATTTAGTATTCTTCAGAGCTCGTCACTATAACAACCAAAACCAGGATATACCTTTTGGGTACTAGTAGGTTTCATGTATCTACAGTACTGTCTTGCTACTGTACTTTGGCTTGATGCAAACCATACTAAAGTAATATGTAAATTTAGTATTCTTCAGAGCTCACCACTATAACAACCAAAACCAGGATATACCTTTTGGGTACTAGTATGTTTCATGTATCTACTGTACTGTCTTGCTACTGTACTTTGGCTTGATGCAAACCCTACTAAAGTAATATGTAAATTTAGTATTCTTCAGAGCTCGCCACTACAACAACCAAAACCAGGATATACCTTTTCGGTACTAGTAGGTTTCATGTATCTACAGTACTGTTTTGCTACTATACTTTGGCTTGATGCAAACCATACTAAAGTAATATGTAAATTTAGTATTCTTCAGAGCTCACCACTATAACAACCAAAACCAGGATATACCTTTTGGGTACTAGTAGGTTTCATGTATCTACAGTACTGTCTTGCTACTGTACTTTGGCTTGATGCAAACCCTACTAAAGTAATATGTAAATTTAGTATTCTTCAGAGCTCACCACTATAACAACCAAAACCAGGATATACCTTTTGGGTACTAGTAGGTTTCATGTATCTACAGTACTGTCTTGCTACTGTATTTTGGCTTGATGCAAACCCAACTAAAGTAATATGTAAATTTAGTATTCTTCAGAGGTCACCACTATAACAACCAAAACCAGGATATACCTTTTGGGTACTAGTAGGTTTCATGTATCTACAGTACTGTCTTGCTACTGTACTTTGGCTTGATGCAAACCCTACTAAAGTAATATGTAAATTTAGTATTCTTCAGAGCTGTCGTCACTATAACGACCAAAACCAGGATATACCTTTTGGGTACTAGTAGGTTTCATGTATCTACAGTACTGTCTTGCTACTGTACTTTGGCTTGATGCAAACCATACTAAAGTAATATGTAAATTTAGTATTCTTCAGAGCTCACCACTACATGTATAACAACCAAAACCAGGATATACCTTTTGGGTACTAGTATGTTTCATGTATCTACTGTACTGTCTTGCTACTGTACTTTGGCTTGATGCAAACCCTACTAAAGTAATATGTAAATTTAGTATTCTTCAGAGCTCGCCACTACAACAACCAAAACCAGGATATACCTTTTGGGTACTAGTAGGTTTCATGTATCTACAGTACTGTCTTGCTACTGTACTTTGGCTTGATGCAAACCATACTAAAGTAATATGTAAATTTAGTATTCTTCAGAGCTCACCACTATAACAACCAAAACCAGGATATACCTTTTGGGTACTAGTAGGTTTCATGTATCTACAGTACTGTCTTGCTACTGTACTTTGGCTTGATGCAAACCCTACTAAAGTAATATGTAAATTTAGTATTCTTCAGAGCTCACCACTATAACAACCAAAACCAGGATATACCTTTTGGGTACTAGTAGGTTTCATGTATCTACAGTACTGTCTTGCTACTGTATTTTGGCTTGATGCAAACCCAACTAAAGTAATATGTAAATTTAGTATTCTTCAGAGGTCACCACTATAACAACCAAAACCAGGATATACCTTTTGGGTACTAGTAGGTTTCATGTATCTACAGTACTGTCTTGCTACTGTACTTTGGCTTGATGCAAACCCTACTAAAGTAATATGTAAATTTAGTATTCTTCAGAGCTGTCGTCACTATAACGACCAAAACCAGGATATACCTTTTGGGTACTAGTAGGTTTCATGTATCTACAGTACTGTCTTGCTACTGTACTTTGGCTTGATGCAAACCATACTAAAGTAATATGTAAATTTAGTATTCTTCAGAGCTCACCACTACATGTATAACAACCAAAACCAGGATATACCTTTTGGGTACTAGTATGTTTCATGTATCTACTGTACTGTCTTGCTACTGTACTTTGGCTTGATGCAAACCCTACTAAAGTAATATGTAAATTTAGTATTCTTCAGAGCTCGCCACTACAACAACCAAAACCAGGATATACCTTTTGGGTACTAGTAGGTTTCATGTATCTACAGTACTGTCTTGCTACTGTACTTTGGCTTGATGCAAACCATACTAAAGTAATATGTAAATTTAGTATTCTTCAGAGCTCACCACTATAACAACCAAAACCAGGATATACCTTTTGGGTACTAGTAGGTTTCATGTATCTACAGTACTGTCTTGCTACTGTACTTTGGCTTGATGCAAACCCTACTAAAGTAATATGTAAATTTAGTATTCTTCAGAGCTCACCACTATAACAACCAAAACCAGGATATACCTTTTGGGTACTAGTAGGTTTCATGTATCTACAGTACTGTCTTGCTACTGTACTTTGGCTTGATGCAAACTCTACTAAAGTAATATGTAAATTTAGTATTCTTCAGAGCTCACCACTATAACAACCAAAACCAGGATATACCTTTTGGGGACTAGTAGGTTTCATGTATCTACAGTACTGTCTTGCTACTGTACTTTGGCTTGATGCAAACCCTACTAAAGTAATATGTAAATTTAGTATTCTTCAGAGCTCACCACTATAACAACCAAAACCAGGATATAAATTTTGGGGACTAGTAGGTTTCATGTATCTAATATACAGTACTGTCTTGCTACTGTACTTTGGCTTGATGCAAACCCTACTAAAGTAATATGTAAATTTAGTATTCTTCAGAGCTCGTCACTATAACAACCAAAACCAGGATATACCTTTTGGGTACTAGTAGGTTTCATGTATCTACAGTACTGTCTTGCTACTGTACTTTGGCTTGATGCAAACCCTACTAAAGTAATATATGTAAATTTAGTATTCTTCAGAGCTCATCACTATAACAACCAAAACCAGGATATACCTTTTGGGTACTAGTAGGTTTCATGTATCTACAGTACTGTCTTGCTACTGTACTTTGGCTTGATGCAAACCATACTAAAGTAATATGTAAATTTAGTATTCTTCAGAGCTCACCACTATAACAACCAAAACCAGGATATACCTTTTGGGTACTAGTAGGTTTCATGTATCTACAGTACTGTCTTGCTACTGTACTTTGGCTTGATGCAAACCCTACTAAGGTAATATGTAAATTTAGTATTCTTCAGAGCTCACCACTATAACAACCAAAACCAGGATATACCTTTTGGGTACTAGTAGGTTTCATGTATCTACAGTACTGTCTTGCTACTGTACTTTGGCTTGATGCAAACCCTACTAAAGTAATATGTAAATTTAGTATTCTTCAGAGGTCACCACTATAACAACCAAAACCAGGATATACCTTTTGGGTACTAGTAGGTTTCATGTATCTACAGTACTGTCTTGCTACTGTACTTTGGCTTGATGCAAACCCTACTAAAGTAATATGTAAATTTAGTATTCTTCAGAGCTGACGTCACTATAACGACCAAAACCAGGATATACCTTTTGGGTACTAGTAGGTTTCATGTATCTACAGTACTGTCTTGCTACTGTACTTTGGCTTGATGCAAACCCTACTAAAGTAATACGTAAATTTAGTATTCTTCAGAGCTCGTCACTATAACAACCAAAACCAGGATATACCTTTTGGGTACTAGTAGGTTTCATGTATCTACAGTACTGTCTTGCTATTGTACTTTGGCTTGATGCAAACCATACTAAAGTAATATGTAAATTTAGTATTCTTCAGAGCTCACCACTATAACAACCAAAACCAGGATATACCTTTTGGGTACTAGTAGGTTTCATGTATCTACAGTACTGTCTTGCTACTGTACTTTGGCTTGATGCAAACCCTACTAAAGTAATATGTAAATTTAGTATTCTTCAGAGGTCACCACTATAACAACCAAAACCAGGATATACCTTTTGGGTACTAGTAGGTTTCATGTATCTACAGTACTGTCTTGCTACTGTACTTTGGCTTGATGCAAACCCTACTAAAGTAATATGTAAATTTAGTATTCTTCAGAGCTGTCGTCACTATAACGACCAAAACCAGGATATACCTTTTGGGTACTAGTAGGTTTCATGTATCTACAGTACTGTCTTGCTACTGTACTTTGGCTTGATGCAAACCATACTAAAGTAATATGTAAATTTAGTATTCTTCAGAGCTCACCACTATAACAACCAAAACCAGGATATACCTTTTGGGTACTAGTATGTTTCATGTATCTACTGTACTGTCTTGCTACTGTACTTTGGCTTGATGCAAACCCTACTAAAGTAATATGTAAATTTAGTATTCTTCAGAGCTCGCCACTACAACAACCAAAACCAGGATATACCTTTTGGGTACTAGTAGGTTTCATGTATCTACAGTACTGTACTGTCTTGCTACTGTACTTTGGCTTGATGCAAACCAAACTAAAGTAATATGTAAATTTAGTATTCTTCAGAGCTCACCACTATAACAACCAAAACCAGGATATACCTTTTGGGTACTAGTAGGTTTCATGTATCTACAGTACTGTCTTGCTACTGTACTTTGGCTTGATGCAAACCCTACTAAAGTAATATGTAAATTTAGTATTCTTCAGAGCTCACCACTATAACAACCAAAACCAGGATATACCTTTTGGGTACTAGTAGCTAGGTTTCATGTATCTACAGTACTGTCTTGCTACTGTACTTTGGCTTGATGCAAACCCTACTAAAGTAATATGTAAATTTAGTATTCTTCAGAGCTCACCACTATAACAACCAAAACCAGGATATACCTTTTGGGTACTAGTAGGTTTCATGTATCTACAGTACTGTCTTGCTACTGTACTTTAGGCTTGATGCAAACCCTACTAAAGTAATATGTAAATTTAGTATTCTTCAGAGCTCGTCACTATAACAACCAAAACCAGGATATACCTTTTGGGTACTAGTAGGTTTCAGGTATCTACAGTACTGTCTTGCTACTGTACTTTGGCTTGATGCAAACCCTACTAATAAAAGTAATATGTAAATTTAGTATTCTTCAGAGCTCGTCACTATAACAACCAAAACCAGTATATACCTTTTGGGTACTAGTAGGTTTCATGTATCTACAGTACTGTCTTGCTACTGTACTTTGGCTTGATGCAAACCCTACTAAAGTAATATGTAAATTTAGTATTCTTCAGAACTCGTCACTATAACAACCAAAACCAGGATATACCTTTTGAGTACTAGTAGGTTTCATGTATCTACAGTACTGTCTTGCTACTGTACTTTAATGGCTTGATGCAAACTCTACTAAAGTAATATGTAAATTTAGTATTCTTCAGAGCTCACCACTATAACAACCAAAACCAGGATATACCTTTTGGGGACTAGTAGGTTTCATGTATCTAATATACAGTACTGTCTTGCTACTGTACTTTGGCTTGATGCAAACCCTACTAAAGTAATATGTAAATTTAGTATTCTTCAGAGCTCGCCACTACAACAACCAAAACCAGGATATACCTTTTGGGTACTAGTAGGTTTCATGTATCTACAGTACTGTCTTGCTACTGTACTTTGGCTTGATGCAAACCAAACTAAAGTAATATGTAAATTTAGTATTCTTCAGAGCTCACCACTATAACAACCAAAACCAGGATATACCTTTTGGGTACTAGTAGGTTTCATGTATCTACAGTACTGTCTTGCTACTGTACTTTGGCTTGATGCAAACCCTACTAAAGTAATATGTAAATTTAGTATTCTTCAGAGCTCACCACTATAACAACCAAAACCAGGATATACCTTTTGGGTACTAGTAGCTAGGTTTCATGTATCTACAGTACTGTCTTGCTACTGTACTTTGGCTTGATGCAAACCCTACTAAAGTAATATGTAAATTTAGTATTCTTCAGAGCTCACCACTATAACAACCAAAACCAGGATATACCTTTTGGGTACTAGTAGGTTTCATGTATCTACAGTACTGTCTTGCTACTGTACTTTAGGCTTGATGCAAACCCTACTAAAGTAATATGTAAATTTAGTATTCTTCAGAGCTCGTCACTATAACAACCAAAACCAGGATATACCTTTTGGGTACTAGTAGGTTTCATGTATCTACAGTACTGTCTTGCTACTGTACTTTGGCTTGATGCAAACCCTACTAATAAAAGTAATATGTAAATTTAGTATTCTTCAGAGCTCGTCACTATAACAACCAAAACCAGTATATACCTTTTGGGTACTAGTAGGTTTCATGTATCTACAGTACTGTCTTGCTACTGTACTTTGGCTTGATGCAAACCCTACTAAAGTAATATGTAAATTTAGTATTCTTCAGAACTCGTCACTATAACAACCAAAACCAGGATATACCTTTTGAGTACTAGTAGGTTTCATGTATCTACAGTACTGTCTTGCTACTGTACTTTAATGGCTTGATGCAAACTCTACTAAAGTAATATGTAAATTTAGTATTCTTCAGAGCTCACCACTATAACAACCAAAACCAGGATATACCTTTTGGGGACTAGTAGGTTTCATGTATCTAATATACAGTACTGTCTTGCTACTGTACTTTGGCTTGATGCAAACCCTACTAAAGTAATATGTAAATTTAGTATTCTTCAGAGCTCGTCACTATAACAACCAAAACCAGGATATACCTTTTGGGTACTAGTAGGTTTCATGTATCTACAGTACTGTCTTGCTACTGTACTTTGGCTTGATGCAAACCCTACTAAAGTAATATATGTAAATTTAGTATTCTTCAGAGCTCATCACTATAACAACCAAAACCAGGATATACCTTTTGGGTACTAGTAGGTTTCATGTATCTACAGTACTGTCTTGCTACTGTACTTTGGCTTGATGCAAACCATACTAAAGTAATATGTAAATTTAGTATTCTTCAGAGCTCACCACTATAACAACCAAAACCAGGATATACCTTTTGGGTACTAGTAGGTTTCATGTATCTACAGTACTGTCTTGCTACTGTACTTTGGCTTGATGCAAACCCTACTAAAGTAATATGTAAATTTAGTATTCTTCAGAACTCGTCACTATAACAACCAAAACCAGGATATACCTTTTGAGTACTAGTAGGTTTCATGTATCTACAGTACTGTCTTGCTACTGTACTTTAATGGCTTGATGCAAACTCTACTAAAGTAATATGTAAATTTAGTATTCTTCAGAGCTCACCACTATAACAACCAAAACTAGGATATACCTTTTGGGTACTAGTAGGTTTCATGTATCTACAGTACTGTCTTGCTACTGTACTTTAATGGCTTGATGCAAACTCTACTAAAGTAATATGTAAATTTAGTATTCTTCAGAGCTCACCACTATAACAACCAAAACCAGGATATACCTTTTGGGGACTAGTAGGTTTCATGTATCTAATATACAGTACTGTCTTGCTACTGTACTTTGGCTTGATGCAAACCCTACTAAAGTAATATGTAAATTTAGTATTCTTCAGAGCTCGTCACTATAACAACCAAAACCAGGATATACCTTTTGGGTACTAGTAGGTTTCATGTATCTACAGTACTGTCTTGCTACTGTACTTTGGCTTGATGCAAACCCTACTAAAGTAATATATGTAAATTTAGTATTCTTCAGAGCTCATCACTATAACAACCAAAACCAGGATATACCTTTTGGGTACTAGTAGGTTTCATGTATCTACAGTACTGTCTTGCTACTGTACTTTGGCTTGATGCAAACCATACTAAAGTAATATGTAAATTTAGTATTCTTCAGAGCTCACCACTATAACAACCAAAACCAGGATATACCTTTTGGGTACTAGTAGGTTTCATGTATCTACAGTACTGTCTTGCTACTGTACTTTGGCTTGATGCAAACCCTACTAAAGTAATATGTAAATTTAGTATTCTTCAGAACTCGTCACTATAACAACCAAAACCAGGATATACCTTTTGAGTACTAGTAGGTTTCATGTATCTACAGTACTGTCTTGCTACTGTACTTTAATGGCTTGATGCAAACTCTACTAAAGTAATATGTAAATTTAGTATTCTTCAGAGCTCACCACTATAACAACCAAAACCAGGATATACCTTTTGGGGACTAGTAGGTTTCATGTATCTACAGTAATGTCTTGCTACTGTACTTTGGCTTGATGCAAACCCTACTAAAGTAATATGTAAATTTAGTATTCTTCAGAGCTCACCACTATAACAACCAAAACCAGGATATACCTTTTGGGGACTAGTAGGTTTCATGTATCTAATATACAGTACTGTCTTGCTACTGTACTTTGGCTTGATGCAAACCCTACTAAAGTAATATGTAAATTTAGTATTCTTCAGAGCTCGTCACTATAACAACCAAAACCAGGATATACCTTTTGGGTACTAGTAGGTTTCATGTATCTACAGTACTGTCTTGCTACTGTACTTTGGCTTGATGCAAACCCTATACTAAAGTAATATATGTAAATTTAGTATTGTTCAGAGCTCATCACTATAACAACCAAAACCAGGATATACCTTTTGGGTACTAGTAGGTTTCATGTATCTACAGTACTGTCTTGCTACTGTACTTTGGCTTGATGCAAACCATACTAAAGTAATATGTAAATTTAGTATTCTTCAGAGCTCACCACTATAACAACCAAAACCAGGATATACCTTTTGGGTACTAGTAGGTTTCATGTATCTACAGTACTGTCTTGCTACTGTACTTTGGCTTGATGCAAACCCTACTAAGGTAATATGTAAATTTAGTATTCTTCAGAGCTCACCACTATAACAACCAAAACCAGGATATACCTTTTGGGTACTAGTAGGTTTCATGTATCTACAGTACTGTCTTGCTACTGTACTTTGGCTTGATGCAAACCCTACTAAAGTAATATGTAAATTTAGTATTCTTCAGAGGTCACCACTATAACAACCAAAACCAGGATATACCTTTTGGGTACTAGTAGGTTTCATGTATCTACAGTACTCAGTCTTGCTACTGTACTTTGGCTTGATGCAAACCCTACTAAAGTAATATGTAAATTTAGTATTCTTCAGAGCTGACGTCACTATAACGACCAAAACCAGGATATACCTTTTGGGTACTAGTAGGTTTCATGTATCTACAGTACTGTCTTGCTACTGTACTTTGGCTTGATGCAAACCCTACTAAAGTAATACGTAAATTTAGTATTCTTCAGAGCTCACCACTATAACAATCAAAACCAGGATATACCTTTTGGGTACTAGTAGGTTTCATGTATCTACAGTACTGTCTTGCTACTGTACTTTGGCTTGATGCAAACCCTACTAAAGTAATATGTAAATTTAGTATTCTTCAGAGCTCACCACTATAACAACCAAAACCAGGATATACCTTTTGGGTACTAGTAGGTTTCATGTAATCTACAGTACTGTCTTGCTACTGTACTTTGGCTTGATGCAAACCCTACTAAAGTAATATGTAAATTTAGTATTCTTCAGAGCTCACCACTATAACAACCAAAACCAGGATATACCTTTTGGGTACTTAAGTAGGTTTCATGTATCTACAGTACTGTCTTGCTACTGTACTTTGGCTTGATGCAAACCCTACTAAAGTAATATGTAAATTTAGTATTGTTCAGAGCTCACCACTATAACAACCAAAACCAGGATATACCTTTTGGGTACTAGTAGGTTTCATGTATCTACAGTACTGTCTTGCTACTGTACTTTGGCTTGATGCAAACCCTACTAAAGTAATATGTAAATTTAGTATTCTTCAGAGCTCGCCACTATAACAACCAAAACCAGGATATACCTTTTGGGTACTAGTAGGTTTCATGTATCTACAGTACTGTCTTGCTTAACTGTACTTTGGCTTGATGCAAACCCTACTAAAGTAATATGTAAATTTAGTATTCTTCAGAGCTCGCCACTATAACAACCAAAACCAGGATATACCTTTTGGGTACTAGTAGGTTTCATGTATCTACAGTACTGTCTTGCTACTGTACTTTGGCTTGATGCAAACCCTACTAAAGTAATATGTAAATTTAGTATTCTTCAGAGCTCGTCACTATAACAACCAACTTTTGGGTACTAGTAGGTTTCATGTATATACAGTACTGTCTTGCTACTGTACTTTGGCTTGATGCAAACCCTACTAAAGTAATATGTAAATTTAGTATTCTTCAGAGCTCGTCACTATAACAACCAAAACCAGGATATACCTTTTGGGTACTAGTAGGTTTCATGTATCTACAGTACTGTCTTGCTACTGTACTTTGGCTTGATGCAAACCCTACTAAAGTAATATGTAAATTTAGTATTCTTCAGAGCTCACCACTATAACAACCAAAACCAGGATATACCTTTTGGGTACTGGTAGGTTTCATGTATCTACAGTACTGTCTTGCTACTGTACTTTGGCTTGATGCAAACCCTACTAAAGTAATATGTAAATTTAGTATTCTTCAGAGCTCACCACTATAACAACCAAAACCAGGATATACCTTTTGGGTACTAGTATAGGTTTCATGTATCTACAGTACTGTCTTGCTACTGTACTTTGGCTTGATGCAAACCCTACTAAAGTAATATGTAAATTTAGTATTCTTCAGAGCTCACCACTATAACAACCAAAACCAGGATATACCTTTTGGGTACTAGTAGGTTTCATGTATCTACAGTACTGTCTTGCTACTGTACTTTGGCTTGATGCAAACCCTACTAAAGTAATATGTAAAGTTAGTATTCTTCAGAGCTCACCACTATAACAACCAAAACCAGGATATACCTTTTGGGTACTAGTAGGTTTCATGTATCTACAGTACTGTCTTGCTACTGTACTTTGGCTTGATGCAAACCCTACTAAAGTAATATGTAAATTTAGTATTCTTCAGAGCTCACCACTATAACAACCAAAACCAGGATATACCTTTTGGGTACTAGTAGGTTTCATGTATCTACAGTACTGTCTTGCTACTGTACTTTGGCTTGATGCAAACCCTACTAAAGTAATATGTAAATTTAGTATTCTTCAGAGCTCGTCACTATAACAACCAAAACCAGGATATACCTTTTGGGTACTAGTAGGTTTCATGTATCTACAGTACTGTCTTGCTACTGTACTAAATTGGCTTGATGCAAACCCTACTAAAGTAATATGTAAATTTAGTATTCTTCAGAGCTCACCACTATAACAACCAAAACCAGGATATACCTTTTGGGTACTAGTAGGTTTCATGTATCTACAGTACTGTCTTGCTACTGTACTTTGGCTTGATGCAAACCCTACTAAAGTAATATGTAAATTTAGTATTCTTCAGAGCTCACCACTATAACAACCAAAACCAGGATATACCTTTTGGGTACTAGTAGGTTTCATGTATCTACAGTACTGTCTTGCTACTGTACTTTGGCTTGATGCAAACCCTACTAAAGTAATATGTAAATTTAGTATTCTTCAGAGCTCGTCACTATAACAACCAAAACCAGGATATACCTTTTGGGTACTAGTAGGTTTCATGTATCTACAGTACTGTCTTGCTACTGTACTTTGGCTTGATGCAAACCCTACTAAAGTAATATGTAAATTTAGTATTCTTCAGAGGTCACCACTATAACAACCAAAACCAGGATATACCTTTTGGGTACTAGTAGGTTTCATGTATCTACAGTACTGTCTTGCTACTGTACTTTGGCTTGATGCAAACCCTACTAAAGTAATATGTAAATTTAGTATTCTTCAGAGCTCGTCACTATAACAACCAAAACTAGGATATACCTTTTGGGTACTAGTGGGTTTCATGTATCTACATTACTGTCTTGCTACTGTACTTTGGCTTGATGCAAACCCTACTAAAGTAATATGTAAATTTAGTATTCTTCAGAGCTCGTCACTATAACAACCAAAACCAGGATATACCTTTTGGGTACTAGTAGGTTTCATGTATCTACAGTACTGTCTTGCTACTGTACTTTAATTGGCTTGATGCAAACCCTACTAAAGTAATATGTAAATTTAGTATTCTTCAGAGGTCACCACTATAACAACCAAAACCAGGATATATCTTTTGGGTACTAGTAGGTTTCATGTATCTACAGTACTGTCTTGCTACTGTACTTTGGCTTGATGCAAACCCTACTAAAGTAATATGTAAATTTAGTATTCTTCAGAGCTCACCACTATAACAACCAAAACCAGGATATACCTTTTGGGTACTAGTAGGTTTCATGTATCTACAGTACTGTCTTGCTACTGTACTTTGGCTTGATGCAAACCCTACTAAAGTAATATGTAAATTTAGTATTCTTCAGAGCTCACCACTATAACAACCAAAACCAGGATATACCTTTTGGGTACTAGTAGGTTTCATGTATCTACAGTACTGTCTTGCTACTGTACTTTGGCTTGATGCAAACCCTACTAAAGTAATATGTAAATTTAGTATTCTTCAGAGCTCACCACTATAACAACCAAAACCAGGATATACCTTTTGGGTACTAGTAGGTTTCATGTATCTACAGTACTGTCTTGCTACTGTACTTTGGCTTGATGCAAACCCTACTAAAGTAATATGTAAATTTAGTATTCTTCAGAGGTCGATCACCACTATAACAACCAAAACCAGGATATACCTTTTGGGTACTAGTAGGTTTCATGTATCTACAGTACTGTCTTGCTACTGTACTTTGGCTTGATGCAAACCCTACTAAAGTAATATGTAAATTTAGTATTCTTCAGAGCTCGTCACTTAATAACAACCAAAACCAGGATATACCTTTTGGGTACTAGTAGGTTTCATGTATCTACAGTACTGTCTTGCTACTGTACTTTGGCTTGATGCAAACCCTACTAAAGTAATATGTAAATTTAGTATTCTTCAGAGGTCACCACTATAACAACCAAAACCAGGATATACCTTTTGGGTACTAGTAGGTTTCATGTATCTACAGTACTGTCTTGCTACTGTACTTTGGCTTGATGCAAACCCTACTAAAGTAATATGTAAATTTAGTATTCTTCAGAGCTCGTCACTATAACAACCAAAACCAGGATATACCTTTTGGGTACTAGTAGGTTTCATGTATCTACAGTACTGTCTTGCTACTGTACTTTGGCTTGATGCAAACCCTACTAAAGTAATATGTAAATTTAGTATTCTTCAGAGCTCGTCACTATAACAACCAAAACCAGGATATACCTTTTGGGTACTAGTAGGTTTCATGTATCTACATTACTGTCTTGCTACTGTACTTTGGCTTGATGCAAACCCTACTAAAGTAATATGTAAATTTAGTATTCTTCAGAGCTCGTCACTATAACAACCAAAACCAGGATATACCTTTTGGGTACTAGTAGGTTTCATGTATCTACAGTACTGTCTTGCTACTGTACTTTGGCTTGATGCAAACCCTACTAAATTAATATGTAAATTTAGTATTCTTCAGAGCTCGTCACTATAACAACCAAAACCAGGATATACCTTTTGGGGACTAGTAGGTTTCATGTATCTACAGTACTGTCTTGCTACTGTACTTTGGCTTGATGCAAACCCTACTAAAGTAATATGTAAATTTAGTATTCTTCAGAGCTCACCACTATAACAACCAAAACCAGGATATACCTTTTGGGTACTAGTAGGTTTCATGTATCTACAGTACTGTCTTGCTACTGTACTTTGGCTTGATGCAAACCCTACTTAAGTAATATGTAAATTTAGTATTCTTCAGAGCTCACCACTATAACAACCAAAACCAGGATATACCTTTTGGGTACTAGTAGGTTTCATGTATCTACAGTACTGTCTTGCTACTGTATTTTGGCTTGATGCAAACCCTACTAAAGTAATATGTAAATTTAGTATTCTTCAGAGGTCACCACTATAACAACCAAAACCAGGATATATCTTTTGGGTACTAGTAGGTTTCATGTATCTACAGTACTGTCTTGCTACTGTACTTTGGCTTGATGCAAACCCTACTAAAGTAATATGTAAATTTAGTATTCTTCAGAGCTCACCACTATAACAACCAAAACCAGGATATACCTTTTGGTTACTAGTAGGTTTCATGTATCTACAGTACTGTCTTGCTACTGTACTTTGGCTTGATGCAAACCCTACTAAAGTAATATGTAAATTTAGTATTCTTCAGAGCTCACCACTATAACAACCAAAACCAGGATATACCTTTTGGGTACTAGTAGGTTTCATGTATCTACAGTACTGTCTTGCTACTGTACTTTGGCTTGATGCAAACCCTACTAAAGTAATATGTAAATTTAGTATTCTTCAGAGCTCACCACTATAACAACCAAAACCAGGATATACCTTTTGGGTACTAGTAGGTTTCATGTATCTACGGTACTCAGTCTTGCTACTGTACTTTGGCTTGATGCAAACCCTACTAAAGTAATATGTAAATTTAGTATTCTTCAGAGGTCGATCACCACTATAACAACCAAAACCAGGATATACCTTTTGGGTACTAGTAGGTTTCATGTATCTACAGTACTGTCTTGCTACTGTACTTTGGCTTGATGCAAACCCTACTAAAGTAATATGTAAATTTAGTATTCTTCAGAGCTCGTCACTTAATAACAACCAAAACCAGGATATACCTTTTGGGTACTAGTAGGTTTCATGTATCTACAGTACTGTCTTGCTACTGTACTTTGGCTTGATGCAAACCCTACTAAAGTAATATGTAAATTTAGTATTCTTCAGAGGTCACCACTATAACAACCAAAACCAGGATATACCTTTTGGGTACTAGTAGGTTTCATGTATCTACAGTACTGTCTTGCTACTGTACTTTGGCTTGATGCAAACCCTACTAAAGTAATATGTAAATTTAGTATTCTTCAGAGCTCACCACTATAACAACCAAAACCAGGATATACCTTTTGGGTACTAGTAGGTTTCATGTATCTACAGTACTGTTTTGCTACTGTACTTTGGCTTGATGCAAACCATACTAAAGTAATATGTAAATTTAGTATTCTTCAGAGCTCACCACTATAACAACCAAAACCAGGATATACCTTTTGGGTACTTAAGTAGGTTTCATGTATCTACAGTACTGTCTTGCTACTGTACTTTGGCTTGATGCAAACCCTACTAAAGTAATATGTAAATTTAGTATTCTTCAGAGCTCACCACTATAACAACCAAAACCAGGATATACCTTTTGGGTACTAGTAGGTTTCATGTATCTACAGTACTGTCTTGCTACTGTATTTTGGCTTGATGCAAACCCTACTAAAGTAATATGTAAATTTAGTATTCTTCAGAGGTCACCACTATAACAACCAAAACCAGGATATACCTTTTGGGTACTAGTAGGTTTCATGTATCTACAGTACTGTCTTGCTACTGTACTTTGGCTTGATGCAAACCCTACTAAAGTAATATGTAAATTTAGTATTCTTCAGAGCTGTCGTCACTATAACGACCAAAACCAGGATATACCTTTTGGGTACTAGTAGGTTTCATGTATCTACAGTACTGTCTTGCTACTGTACTTTGGCTTGATGCAAACCCTACTAAAGTAATACGTAAATTTAGTATTCTTCAGAGCTCGTCACTATAACAACCAAAACCAGGATATACCTTTTGGGTACTAGTAGGTTTCATGTATCTACAGTACTGTCTTGCTACTGTACTTTGGCTTGATGCAAACCCTACTAAAGTAATATGTAAATTTAGTATTCTTCAGAGCTCACCACTATAACAACCAAAACCAGGATATACCTTTTGGGTACTAGTATGTTTCATGTATCTACTGTACTGTCTTGCTACTGTACTTTGGCTTGATGCAAACCCTACTAAAGTAATATGTAAATTTAGTATTCTTCAGAGCTCGCCACTACAACAACCAAAACCAGGATATACCTTTTCGGTACTAGTAGGTTTCATGTATCTACAGTACTGTTTTGCTACTATACTTTGGCTTGATGCAAACCCTACTAAAGTAATATGTAAATTTAGTATTCTTCAGAGCTCACCACTATAACAACCAAAACCAGGATATACCTTTTGGGTACTAGTAGGTTTCATGTATCTACAGTACTGTCTTGCTACTGTATTTTGGCTTGATGCAAACCCTACTAAAGTAATATGTAAATTTAGTATTCTTCAGAGGTCACCACTATAACAACCAAAACCAGGATATACCTTTTGGGTACTAGTAGGTTTCATGTATCTACAGTACTGTCTTGCTACTGTACTTTGGCTTGATGCAAACCCTACTAAAGTAATATGTAAATTTAGTATTCTTCAGAGCTGTCGTCACTATAACGACCAAAACCAGGATATACCTTTTGGGTACTAGTAGGTTTCATGTATCTACAGTACTGTCTTGCTACTGTACTTTGGCTTGATGCAAACCCTACTAAAGTAATACGTAAATTTAGTATTCTTCAGAGCTCGTCACTATAACAACCAAAACCAGGATATACCTTTTGGGTACTAGTAGGTTTCATGTATCTACAGTACTGTCTTGCTACTGTACTTTGGCTTGATGCAAACCCTACTAAAGTAATATGTAAATTTAGTATTCTTCAGAGCTCACCACTATAACAACCAAAACCAGGATATACCTTTTGGGTACTAGTATGTTTCATGTATCTACTGTACTGTCTTGCTACTGTACTTTGGCTTGATGCAAACCCTACTAAAGTAATATGTAAATTTAGTATTCTTCAGAGCTCGCCACTACAACAACCAAAACCAGGATATACCTTTTCGGTACTAGTAGGTTTCATGTATCTACAGTACTGTTTTGCTACTATACTTTGGCTTGATGCAAACCATACTAAAGTAATATGTAAATTTAGTATTCTTCAGAGCTCACCACTATAACAACCAAAACCAGGATATACCTTTTGGGTACTAGTAGGTTTCATGTATCTACAGTACTGTCTTGCTACTGTACTTTGGCTTGATGCAAACCCTACTAAAGTAATATGTAAATTTAGTATTCTTCAGAGCTCGCCACTACAACAACCAAAACCAGGATATACCTTTTCGGTACTAGTAGGTTTCATGTATCTACAGTACTGTTTTGCTACTATACTTTGGCTTGATGCAAACCATACTAAAGTAATATGTAAATTTAGTATTCTTCAGAGCTCACCACTATAACAACCAAAACCAGGATATACCTTTTGGGTACTAGTAGGTTTCATGTATCTACAGTACTGTCTTGCTACTGTACTTTGGCTTGATGCAAACCCTACTAAAGTAATATGTAAATTTAGTATTCTTCAGAGCTCACCACTATAACAACCAAAACCAGGATATACCTTTTGGGTACTAGTAGGTTTCATGTATCTACAGTACTGTCTTGCTACTGTATTTTGGCTTGATGCAAACCCAACTAAAGTAATATGTAAATTTAGTATTCTTCAGAGGTCACCACTATAACAACCAAAACCAGGATATACCTTTTGGGTACTAGTAGGTTTCATGTATCTACAGTACTGTCTTGCTACTGTACTTTGGCTTGATGCAAACCCTACTAAAGTAATATGTAAATTTAGTATTCTTCAGAGCTGTCGTCACTATAACGACCAAAACCAGGATATACCTTTTGGGTACTAGTAGGTTTCATGTATCTACAGTACTGTCTTGCTACTGTACTTTGGCTTGATGCAAACCATACTAAAGTAATATGTAAATTTAGTATTCTTCAGAGCTCACCACTATAACAACCAAAACCAGGATATACCTTTTGGGTACTAGTATGTTTCATGTATCTACTGTACTGTCTTGCTACTGTACTTTGGCTTGATGCAAACCCTACTAAAGTAATATGTAAATTTAGTATTCTTCAGAGCTCGCCACTACAACAACCAAAACCAGGATATACCTTTTGGGTACTAGTAGGTTTCATGTATCTACAGTACTGTCTTGCTACTGTACTTTGGCTTGATGCAAACCATACTAAAGTAATATGTAAATTTAGTATTCTTCAGAGCTCACCACTATAACAACCAAAACCAGGATATACCTTTTGGGTACTAGTAGGTTTCATGTATCTACAGTACTGTCTTGCTACTGTACTTTCGCTTGATGCAAACCCTACTAAAGTAATATGTAAATTTAGTATTCTTCAGAGCTCACCACTATAACAACCAAAACCAGGATATACCTTTTGGGTACTACATGTAGTAGGTTTCATGTATCTACAGTACTGTCTTGCTACTGTACTTTGGCTTGATGCAAACTCTACTAAAGTAATATGTAAATTTAGTATTCTTCAGAGCTCACCACTATAACAACCAAAACCAGGATATACCTTTTGGGGACTAGTAGGTTTCATGTATCTACAGTACTGTCTTGCTACTGTACTTTGGCTTGATGCAAACCCTACTAAAGTAATATGTAAATTTAGTATTCTTCAGAGCTCACCACTATAACAACCAAAACCAGGATATACCTTTTGGGGACTAGTAGGTTTCATGTATCTATTATATATAATATACAGTACTGTCTTGCTACTGTACTTTGGCTTGATTTAAACCCTACTAAAGTAATATGTAAATTTAGTATTCTTCAGAGCTCGTCACTATAACAACCAAAACCAGGATATACCTTTTGGGTACTAGTAGGTTTCATGTATCTACAGTACTGTCTTGCTACTGTACTTTGGCTTGATGCAAACCCTACTAAAGTAATATATGTAAATTTAGTATTCTTCAGAGCTCATCACTATAACAACCAAAACCAGGATATACCTTTTGGGTACTAGTAGGTTTCATGTATCTACAGTACTGTCTTGCTACTGTACTTTGGCTTGATGCAAACCATACTAAAGTAATATGTAAATTTAGTATTCTTCAGAGCTCACCACTATAACAACCAAAACCAGGATATACCTTTTGGGTACTAGTAGGTTTCATGTATCTACAGTACTGTCTTGCTACTGTACTTTGGCTTGATGCAAACCCTACTAAGGTAATATGTAAATTTAGTATTCTTCAGAGCTCACCACTATAACAACCAAAACCAGGATATACCTTTTGGGTACTAGTAGGTTTCATGTATCTACAGTACTGTCTTGCTACTGTACTTTGGCTTGATGCAAACCCTACTAAAGTAATATGTAAATTTAGTATTCTTCAGAGGTCACCACTATAACAACCAAAACCAGGATATACCTTTTGGGTACTAGTAGGTTTCATGTATCTACAGTACTGTCTTGCTACTGTACTTTGGCTTGATGCAAACCCTACTAAAGTAATATGTAAATTTAGTATTCTTCAGAGCTGACGTCACTATAACGACCAAAACCAGGATATACCTTTTGGGTACTAGTAGGTTTCATGTATCTACAGTACTGTCTTGCTACTGTACTTTGGCTTGATGCAAACCCTACTAAAGTAATACGTAAATTTAGTATTCTTCAGAGCTCGTCACTATAACAACCAAAACCAGGATATACCTTTTGGGTACTAGTAGGTTTCATGTATCTACAGTACTGTCTTGCGATTGTACTTTGGCTTGATGCAAACCATACTAAAGTAATATGTAAATTTAGTATTCTTCAGAGCTCACCACTATAACAACCAAAACCAGGATATACCTTTTGGGTACTAGTAGGTTTCATGTATCTACAGTACTGTTTTGCTACTATACTTTGGCTTGATGCAAACCATACTAAAGTAATATGTAAATTTAGTATTCTTCAGAGCTCACCACTATAACAACCAAAACCAGGATATACCTTTTGGGTACTAGTAGGTTTCATGTATCTACAGTACTGTCTTGCTACTGTACTTTGGCTTGATGCAAACCCTACTAAAGTAATATGTAAATTTAGTATTCTTCAGAGCTCACCACTATAACAACCAAAACCAGGATATACCTTTTGGGTACTAGTAGGTTTCATGTATCTACAGTACTGTCTTGCTACTGTATTTTGGCTTGATGCAAACCCAACTAAAGTAATATGTAAATTTAGTATTCTTCAGAGGTCACCACTATAACAACCAAAACCAGGATATACCTTTTGGGTACTAGTAGGTTTCATGTATCTACAGTACTGTCTTGCTACTGTACTTTGGCTTGATGCAAACCCTACTAAAGTAATATGTAAATTTAGTATTCTTCAGAGCTGTCGTCACTATAACGACCAAAACCAGGATATACCTTTTGGGTACTAGTAGGTTTCATGTATCTACAGTACTGTCTTGCTACTGTACTTTGGCTTGATGCAAACCCTACTAAAGTAATATGTAAATTTAGTATTCTTCAGAGCTCACCACTATAACAACCAAAACCAGGATATACCTTTTGGGTACTAGTATGTTTCATGTATCTACTGTACTGTCTTGCTACTGTACTTTGGCTTGATGCAAACCCTACTAAAGTAATATGTAAATTTAGTATTCTTCAGAGCTCGCCACTATAACAACCAAAACCAGGATATACCTTTTGGGTACTAGTAGGTTTCATGTATCTACAGTACTGTCTTGCTACTGTACTTTGGCTTGATGCAAACCCTACTAAAGTAATATGTAAATTTAGTATTCTTCAGAGCTCGCCACTACAACAACCAAAACCAGGATATACCTTTTGGGTACTAGTAGGTTTCATGTATCTACAGTACTGTCTTGCTACTGTACTTTGGCTTGATGCAAACCCTACTAAAGTAATATGTAAATTTAGTATTCTTCAGAGCTCACCACTATAACAATCAAAACCAGGATATACCTTTTGGGTACTAGTAGGTTTCATGTATCTACAGTACTGTCTTGCTACTGTACTTTGGCTTGATGCAAACCCTACTAAAGTAATATGTAAATTTAGTATTCTTCAGAGCTCACCACTATAACAACCAAAACCAGGATATACCTTTTGGGTACTAGTAGGTTTCATGTAATCTACAGTACTGTCTTGCTACTGTACTTTGGCTTGATGCAAACCCTACTAAAGTAATATGTAAATTTAGTATTCTTCAGAGCTCACCACTATAACAATCAAAACCAGGATATACCTTTTGGGTACTAGTAGGTTTCATGTATCTACAGTACTGTCTTGCTACTGTACTTTGGCTTGATGCAAACCCTACTAAAGTAATATGTAAATTTAGTATTCTTCAGAGCTCACCACTATAACAACCAAAACCAGGATATACCTTTTGGGTACTAGTAGGTTTCATGTAATCTACAGTACTGTCTTGCTACTGTACTTTGGCTTGATGCAAACCCTACTAAAGTAATATGTAAATTTAGTATTCTTCAGAGCTCACCACTATAACAACCAAAACCAGGATATACCTTTTGGGTACTTAAGTAGGTTTCATGTATCTACAGTACTGTCTTGCTACTGTACTTTGGCTTGATGCAAACCCTACTAAAGTAATATGTAAATTTAGTATTGTTCAGAGCTCACCACTATAACAACCAAAACCAGGATATACCTTTTGGGTACTAGTAGGTTTCATGTATCTACAGTACTGTCTTGCTACTGTACTTTGGCTTGATGCAAACCCTACTAAAGTAATATGTAAATTTAGTATTCTTCAGAGCTCGCCACTATAACAACCAAAACCAGGATATACCTTTTGGGTACTAGTAGGTTTCATGTATCTACAGTACTGTCTTGCTTAACTGTACTTTGGCTTGATGCAAACCCTACTAAAGTAATATGTAAATTTAGTATTCTTCAGAGCTCGCCACTATAACAACCAAAACCAGGATATACCTTTTGGGTACTAGTAGGTTTCATGTATCTACAGTACTGTCTTGCTACTGTACTTTGGCTTGATGCAAACCCTACTAAAGTAATATGTAAATTTAGTATTCTTCAGAGCTCGTCACTATAACAACCAACTTTTGGGTACTAGTAGGTTTCATGTATATACAGTACTGTCTTGCTACTGTACTTTGGCTTGATGCAAACCCTACTAAAGTAATATGTAAATTTAGTATTCTTCAGAGCTCGTCACTATAACAACCAAAACCAGGATATACCTTTTGGGTACTAGTAGGTTTCATGTATCTACAGTACTGTCTTGCTATTGTACTTTGGCTTGATGCAAACCATACTAAAGTAATATGTAAATTTAGTATTCTTCAGAGCTCACCACTATAACAACCAAAACCAGGATATACCTTTTGGGTACTAGTATGTTTCATGTATCTACTGTACTGTCTTGCTACTGTACTTTGGCTTGATGCAAGCCCTACTAAAGTAATATGTAAATTTAGTATTCTTTAGAGCTCGCCACTATAACAACCAAAACCAGGATATACCTTTTGGGTACTAGTAGGTTTCATGTATCTACAGTACTGTCTTGCTACTGTACTTTGGCTTGATGCAAACCCTACTAAAGTAATATGTAAATTTAGTATTCTTCAGAGCTCACCACTATAACAACCAAAACCAGGATATACCTTTTGGGTACTTAAGTAGGTTTCATGTATCTACAGTACTGTCTTGCTACTGTACTTTGGCTTGATGCAAACCCTACTAAAGTAATATGTAAATTTAGTATTGTTCAGAGCTCACCACTATAACAACCAAAACCAGGATATACCTTTTGGGTACTAGTAGGTTTCATGTATCTACAGTACTGTCTTGCTACTGTACTTTGGCTTGATGCAAACCCTACTAAAGTAATATGTAAATTTAGTATTCTTCAGAGCTCGCCACTATAACAACCAAAACCAGGATATACCTTTTGGGTACTAGTAGGTTTCATGTATCTACAGTACTGTCTTGCTTAACTGTACTTTGGCTTGATGCAAACCCTACTAAAGTAATATGTAAATTTAGTATTCTTCAGAGCTCGCCACTATAACAACCAAAACCAGGATATACCTTTTGGGTACTAGTAGGTTTCATGTATCTACAGTACTGTCTTGCTACTGTACTTTGGCTTGATGCAAACCCTACTAAAGTAATATGTAAATTTAGTATTCTTCAGAGCTCGTCACTATAACAACCAACTTTTGGGTACTAGTAGGTTTCATGTATATACAGTACTGTCTTGCTACTGTACTTTGGCTTGATGCAAACCCTACTAAAGTAATATGTAAATTTAGTATTCTTCAGAGCTCGTCACTATAACAACCAAAACCAGGATATACCTTTTGGGTACTAGTAGGTTTCATGTATCTACAGTACTGTCTTGCTATTGTACTTTGGCTTGATGCAAACCATACTAAAGTAATATGTAAATTTAGTATTCTTCAGAGCTCACCACTATAACAACCAAAACCAGGATATACCTTTTGGGTACTAGTATGTTTCATGTATCTACTGTACTGTCTTGCTACTGTACTTTGGCTTGATGCAAGCCCTACTAAAGTAATATGTAAATTTAGTATTCTTTAGAGCTCGCCACTATAACAACCAAAACCAGGATATACCTTTTGGGTACTAGTAGGTTTCATGTATCTACAGTACTGTCTTGCTACTGTACTTTGGCTTGATGCAAACCCTACTAAAGTAATATGTAAATTTAGTATTCTTCAGAGCTCGCCACTACAACAACCAAAACCAGGATATACCTTTTGGGTACTAGTAGGTTTCATGTATCTACAGTACTGTCTTGCTACTGTACTTTGGCTTGATGCAAACCCTACTAAAGTAATATGTAAATTTAGTATTCTTCAGAGCTCACCACTATAACAATCAAAACCAGGATATACCTTTTGGGTACTAGTAGGTTTCATGTATCTACAGTACTGTCTTGCTACTGTACTTTGGCTTGATGCAAACCCTACTAAAGTAATATGTAAATTTAGTATTCTTCAGAGCTCACCACTATAACAACCAAAACCAGGATATACCTTTTGGGTACTAGTAGGTTTCATGTAATCTACAGTACTGTCTTGCTACTGTACTTTGGCTTGATGCAAACCCTACTAAAGTAATATGTAAATTTAGTATTCTTCAGAGCTCACCATTATAACAACCAAAACCAGGATATACCTTTTGGGTACTTAAGTAGGTTTCATGTATCTACAGTACTGTCTTGCTACTGTACTTTGGCTTGATGCAAACCCTACTAAAGTAATATGTAAATTTAGTATTGTTCAGAGCTCACCACTATAACAACCAAAACCAGGATATACCTTTTGGGTACTAGTAGGTTTCATGTATCTACAGTACTGTCTTGCTACTGTACTTTGGCTTGATGCAAACCCTACTAAAGTAATATGTAAATTTAGTATTCTTCAGAGCTCCCCACTATAACAACCAAAACCAGGATATACCTTTTGAGTACTAGTAGGTTTCATGTATCTACAGTACTGTCTTGCTTAACTGTACTTTGGCTTGATGCAAACCCTACTAAAGTAATATGTAAATTTAGTATTCTTCAGAGCTCGCCACTATAACAACCAAAACCAGGATATACCTTTTGGGTACTAGTAGGTTTCATGTATCTACAGTACTGTCTTGCTACTGTACTTTGGCTTGATGCAAACCCTACTAAAGTAATATGTAAATTTAGTATTCTTCAGAGCTCGTCACTATAACAACCAACTTTTGGGTACTAGTAGGTTTCATGTATATACAGTACTGTCTTGCTACTGTACTTTGGCTTGATGCAAACCCTACTAAAGTAATATGTAAATTTAGTATTCTTCAGAGCTCGTCACTATAACAACCAAAACCAGGATATACCTTTTGGGTACTAGTAGGTTTCATGTATCTACAGTACTGTCTTGCTACTGTACTTTGGCTTGATGCAAACCCTACTAAAGTAATATGTAAATTTAGTATTCTTCAGAGCTCACCACTATAACAACCAAAACCAGGATATACCTTTTGGGTACTAGTAGGTTTCATGTATCTACAGTACTGTCTTGCTACTGTACTTTGGCTTGATGCAAACCCTACTAAAGTAATATGTAAATTTAGTATTCTTCAGAGCTCACCACTATAACAACCAAAACCAGGATATACCTTTTGGGTACTAGTAGGTTTCATGTATCTACAGTACTGTCTTGCTACTGTACTTTGGCTTGATGCAAACCCTACTAAAGTAATATGTAAATTTAGTATTCTTCAGAGCTCACCACTATAACAACCAAAACCAGGATATACCTTTTGGGTACTAGTAGGTTTCATGTATCTACAGTACTGTCTTGCTACTGTACTTTGGCTTGATGCAAACCCTACTAAAGTAATATGTAAAGTTAGTATTCTTCAGAGCTCACCACTATAACAACCAAAACCAGGATATACCTTTTCGGTACTAGTAGGTTTCATGTATCTACAGTACTGTCTTGCTACTGTATTTTGGCTTGATGCAAACCCCTACTAAAGTAATATGTAAATTTAGTATTCTTCAGAGGTCACCACTATAACAACCAAAACCAGGATATATCTTTTGGGTACTAGTAGGTTTCATGTATCTACAGTACTGTCTTGCTACTGTACTTTGGCTTGATGCAAACCCTACTAAAGTAATATGTAAATTTAGTATTCTTCAGAGGTCACCACTATAACAACCAAAACCAGGATATACCTTTTGGGTACTAGTAGGTTTCATGTATCTACAGTACTGTCTTGCTACTGTACTTTGGCTTGATGCAAACCCTACTAAAGTAATATGTAAATTTAGTATTCTTCAGAGCTCACCACTATAACAACCAAAACCAGGATATACCTTTTGGGTACTAGTAGGTTTCATGTATCTACAGTACTGTCTTGCTACTGTACTTTGGCTTGATGCAAACCCTACTAAAGTAATATGTAAATTTAGTATTCTTCAGAGGTCGATCACCACTATAACAACCAAAACCAGGATATACCTTTTGGGTACTAGTAGGTTTCATGTATCTACAGTACTGTCTTGCTACTGTACTTTGGCTTGATGCAAACCCTACTAAAGTAATATGTAAATTTAGTATTCTTCAGAGCTCGTCACTTAATAACAACCAAAACCAGGATATACCTTTTGGGTACTAGTAGGTTTCATGTATCTACAGTACTGTCTTGCTACTGTACTTTGGCTTGATGCAAACCCTACTAAAGTAATATGTAAATTTAGTATTCTTCAGAGGTCACCACTATAACAACCAAAACCAGGATATACCTTTTGGGTACTAGTAGGTTTCATGTATCTACAGTACTGTCTTGCTACTGTACTTTGGCTTGATGCAAACCCTACTAAAGTAATATGTAAATTTAGTATTCTTCAGAGCTCGTCACTATAACAACCAAAACTAGGATATACCTTTTGGGTACTAGTAGGTTTCATGTATCTACATTACTGTCTTGCTACTGTACTTTGGCTTGATGCAAACCCTACTAAAGTAATATGTAAATTTAGTATTCTTCAGAGCTCATCACTATAACAACCAAAACCAGGATATACCTTTTGGGTACTAGTAGGTTTCATGTATCTACAGTACTGACTTGCTACTGTACTTTGGCTTGATGCAAACCCTACTAAAGTAATATGTAAATTTAGTATTCTTCAGAGGTCACCACTATAACAACCAAAACCAGGATATATCTTTTGGGTACTAGTAGGTTTCATGTATCTACAGTACTGTCTTGCTACTGTACTTTGGCTTGATGCAAACCCTACTAAAGTAATATGTAAATTTAGTATTCTTCAGAGCTCACCACTATAACAACCAAAACCAGGATATACCTTTTGGGTACTAGTAGGTTTCATGTATCTACAGTACTGTCTTGCTACTGTACTTTGGCTTGATGCAAACCCTACTAAAGTAATATGTAAATTTAGTATTCTTCAGAGCTCACCACTATAACAACCAAAACCAGGATATACCTTTTGGGTACTAGTAGGTTTCATGTATCTACAGTACTGTCTTGCTACTGTACTTTGGCTTGATGCAAACCCTACTAAAGTAATATGTAAATTTAGTATTCTTCAGAGCTCACCACTATAACAACCAAAACCAGGATATACCTTTTGGGTACTAGTAGGTTTCATGTATCTACAGTACTGTCTTGCTACTGTACTTTGGCTTGATGCAAACCCTACTAAAGTAATATGTAAATTTAGTATTCTTCAGAGGTCGATCACCACTATAACAACCAAAACCAGGATATACCTTTTGGGTACTAGTAGGTTTCATGTATCTACAGTACTGTCTTGCTACTGTACTTTGGCTTGATGCAAACCCTACTAAAGTAATATGTAAATTTAGTATTCTTCAGAGCTCGTCACTTAATAACAACCAAAACCAGGATATACCTTTTGGGTACTAGTAGGTTTCATGTATCTACAGTACTGTCTTGCTACTGTACTTTGGCTTGATGCAAACCCTACTAAAGTAATATGTAAATTTAGTATTCTTCAGAGCTAGGTCACCACTATAACAACCAAAACCAGGATATACCTTTTGGGTACTAGTAGGTTTCATGTATCTACAGTACTGTCTTGCTACTGTACTTTGGCTTGATGCAAACCCTACTAAAGTAATATGTAAATTTAGTATTCTTCAGAGCTCGTCACTATAACAACCAAAACCAGGATATACCTTTTGGGTACTAGTAGGTTTCATGTATCTACATTACTGTCTTGCTACTGTACTTTGGCTTGATGCAAACCCTACTAAAGTAATATGTAAATTTAGTATTCTTCAGAGCTCGTCACTATAACAACCAAAACCAGGATATACCTTTTGGGTACTAGTAGGTTTCATGTATCTACAGTACTGTCTTGCTACTGTACTTTGGCTTGATGCAAACCCTACTAAAGTAATATGTAAATTTAGTATTCTTCAGAGCTCACCACTATAACAACCAAAACCAGGATATACCTTTTGGGTACTAGTAGGTTTCATGTATCTACAGTACTGTCTTGCTACTGTATTTTGGCTTGATGCAAACCCTACTAAAGTAATATGTAAATTTAGTATTCTTCAGAGCTCACCACTATAACAACCAAAACCAGGATACACCTTTTGGGTACTAGTAGGTTTCATGTATCTACAGTACTGTTTTGCTACTGTACTTTGGCTTGATGCAAACCATACTAAAGTAATATGTAAATTTAGTATTCTTCAGAGCTCACCACTATAACAACCAAAACCAGGATATACCTTTTGGGTACTAGTAGGTTTCATGTATCTACAGTACTGTCTTGCTACTGTACTTTGGCTTGATGCAAACCCTACTAAAGTAATATGTAAATTTAGTATTCTTCAGAGCTCACCACTATAACAACCAAAACCAGGATATACCTTTTGGGTACTAGTAGGTTTCATGTATCTACAGTACTGTCTTGCTACTGTATTTTGGCTTGATGCAAACCCTACTAAAGTAATATGTAAATTTAGTATTCTTCAGAGCTCACCACTATAACAACCAAAACCAGGATATACCTTTTGGGTACTAGTAGGTTTCATGTATCTACAGTACTGTTTTGCTACTGTACTTTGGCTTGATGCAAACCATACTAAAGTAATATGTAAATTTAGTATTCTTCAGAGCTCACCACTATAACAACCAAAACCAGGATATACCTTTTGGGTACTTAAGTAGGTTTCATGTATCTACAGTACTGTCTTGCTACTGTACTTTGGCTTGATGCAAACCCTACTAAAGTAATATGTAAATTTAGTATTCTTCAGAGCTCACCACTATAACAACCAAAACCAGGATATACCTTTTGGGTACTAGTAGGTTTCATGTATCTACAGTACTGTCTTGCTACTGTATTTTGGCTTGATGCAAACCCTACTAAAGTAATATGTAAATTTAGTATTCTTCAGAGGTCACCACTATAACAACCAAAACCAGGATATACCTTTTGGGTACTAGTAGGTTTCATGTATCTACAGTACTGTCTTGCTACTGTACTTTGGCTTGATGCAAACCCTACTAAAGTAATATGTAAATTTAGTATTCTTCAGAGCTGTCGTCACTATAACGACCAAAACCAGGATATACCTTTTGGGTACTAGTAGGTTTCATGTATCTACAGTACTGTCTTGCTACTGTACTTTGGCTTGATGCAAACCCTACTAAAGTAATACGTAAATTTAGTATTCTTCAGAGCTCGTCACTATAACAACCAAAACCAGGATATACCTTTTGGGTACTAGTAGGTTTCATGTATCTACAGTACTGTCTTGCTACTGTACTTTGGCTTGATGCAAACCATACTAAAGTAATATGTAAATTTAGTATTCTTCAGAGCTCACCACTATAACAACCAAAACCAGGATATACCTTTTGGGTACTACTATGTTTCATGTATCTACTGTACTGTCTTGCTACTGTACTTTGGCTTGATGCAAACCCTACTAAAGTAATATGTAAATTTAGTATTCTTCAGAGCTCGCCACTACAACAACCAAAACCAGGATATACCTTTTCGGTACTAGTAGGTTTCATGTATCTACAGTACTGTTTTGCTACTATACTTTGGCTTGATGCAAACCATACTAAAGTAATATGTAAATTTAGTATTCTTCAGAGCTCACCACTATAACAACCAAAACCAGGATATACCTTTTGGGTACTAGTAGGTTTCATGTATCTACAGTACTGTCTTGCTACTGTACTTTGGCTTGATGCAAACCCTACTAAAGTAATATGTAAATTTAGTATTCTTCAGAGCTCACCACTATAACAACCAAAACCAGGATATACCTTTTGGGTACTAGTAGGTTTCATGTATCTACAGTACTGTCTTGCTACTGTATTTTGGCTTGATGCAAACCCAACTAAAGTAATATGTAAATTTAGTATTCTTCAGAGGTCACCACTATAACAACCAAAACCAGGATATACCTTTTGGGTACTAGTAGGTTTCATGTATCTACAGTACTGTCTTGCTACTGTACTTTGGCTTGATGCAAACCCTACTAAAGTAATATGTAAATTTAGTATTCTTCAGAGCTGTCGTCACTATAACGACCAAAACCAGGATATACCTTTTGGGTACTAGTAGGTTTCATGTATCTACAGTACTGTCTTGCTACTGTACTTTGGCTTGATGCAAACCATACTAAAGTAATATGTAAATTTAGTATTCTTCAGAGCTCACCACTATAACAACCAAAACCAGGATATACCTTTTGGGTACTAGTAGGTTTCATGTATCTACAGTACTGTCTTGCTACTGTACTTTGGCTTGATGCAAACCCTACTAAAGTAATATGTAAATTTAGTATTCTTCAGAGCTCACCACTATAACAACCAAAACCAGGATATACCTTTTGGGTACTAGTAGGTTTCATGTATCTACAGTACTGTCTTGCTACTGTATTTTGGCTTGATGCAAACCCAACTAAAGTAATATGTAAATTTAGTATTCTTCAGAGGTCACCACTATAACAACCAAAACCAGGATATACCTTTTGGGTACTAGTAGGTTTCATGTATCTACAGTACTGTCTTGCTACTGTACTTTGGCTTGATGCAAACCCTACTAAAGTAATATGTAAATTTAGTATTCTTCAGAGCTGTCGTCACTATAACGACCAAAACCAGGATATACCTTTTGGGTACTAGTAGGTTTCATGTATCTACAGTACTGTCTTGCTACTGTACTTTGGCTTGATGCAAACCATACTAAAGTAATATGTAAATTTAGTATTCTTCAGAGCTCACCACTATAACAACCAAAACCAGGATATACCTTTTGGGTACTAGTATGTTTCATGTATCTACTGTACTGTCTTGCTACTGTACTTTGGCTTGATGCAAACCCTACTAAAGTAATATGTAAATTTAGTATTCTTCAGAGCTCGTCACTATAACAACCAAAACCAGGATATACCTTTTGGGTACTAGTAGGTTTCATGTATCTACAGTACTGTCTTAGCTACTGTACTTTGGCTTGATGCAAACCCTACTAATAAAGTAATATGTAAATTTAGTATTCTTCAGAGCTCGTCACTATAACAACCAAAACCAGGATATACCTTTTGGGTACTAGTAGGTTTCATGTATCTACAGTACTGTCTTGCTACTGTACTTTGGCTTGATGCAAACCCTACTAAAGTAATATGTAAATTTAGTATTCTTCAGAGCTCGTCCACTATAACAACCAAAACCAGGATATACCTTTTGGTACTAGTAGGTTTCATGTATCTACAGTACTGTCTTGCTACTGTACTTTGGCTTGATGCAAACTCTACTAAAGTAATATGTAAATTTAGTATTCTTCAGAGCTCACCACTATAACAACCAAAACCAGGATATACCTTTTGGGGACTAGTAGGTTTCATGTATCTACAGTACTGTCTTGCTACTGTACTTTGGCTTGATGCAAACCCTACTAAAGTAATATGTAAATTTAGTATTCTTCAGAGCTCACCACTATAACAACCAAAACCAGGATATACCTTTTGGGGACTAGTAGGTTTCATGTATCTA
>JAOWCC010001132.1:0-27251 GCA_030867875.1 Actinernus sp. WN-2022 | reverse complement strand
TAGATCTGCAGACGCATCCAATGCTCAAAACGTTTGTTTTCCGAAAAGAAAATTTTCAGTCTATCATTTGGTTAGTTACATTGTTTTAGTAATAAATCTTCCCGTAAATTTGTTTTATAGGATAATATGATATGGGTTATTTCAGGTATTCCCTTCAAACCTCAAAAATTATCAAACGAAAAGTGCATTATTTCGATGGGTTTCTATTGAATTTATCAGTTTCAACCAATGAAATTACGAGAAAGAATAATAGAAAGTTACATTCCTTGCTGTTCAACGCTACAGTTCTTATCTGGATCATTACTTAATTATCTAAATGATCCTGTCAATAAAAATGAACCCAATAAGATCAGGGTGCTACTGTCAACATTGTTCAATGTTGCTGTCCCAAAATAGTGATTGAATATTTGTACCAAATACTAGCGTGCACTGGAGGTCAGTGAAAAATGCTTCTTGGTCAGTGTAATGTCAGGGTTTATTTTTCTGGCATATTTTCAGGGTTCTCGCACATAACCGACCCATTTTTTTTAAAGCTCCTGCAAAAATGCAAGGTTTAAGCCCAACCCAATGATTGAAGAATATTTTTTAACTACACCAGTCCTTATGAGCTCGATCTCTGCCTTTCGTGCAATTGTCAATCCAGAACTGGTAGAGGAAAAAGTAGTTTAGGAATACATGAACATTTTTATGCGAGTCTTCAAGCAGACTTGGTTCCAGATCTCCTAACGGTTTTTGCATTTAATCACGAGCCAGAGGGAGATGGTAAACAAAACATGTATTGGGATGGCCTAATTGAACAAATGTATATTGGTATAAAAAGAGCAATAAATGTTGTTGTACATTTACTTCTGTACCAATTTGTTGTTTATTACAATAAACAGAAATGGTTATAGCAGTTGTTGGTAAGATTTTAAGACACGAGTTTGGTGATCTGTTATGATTATGGATTCCTTTAAAAAATATGGAATGGGATTTTCCAGGTAATTGTGAATCTCGTCAAAATTGACTAATTATTTGTTACTTCAAGGCTACCTGAAAATCAAGGAACCCATATTTTACATACTTATTTGCCTCATGTATAAGCCACAGTTTATTTTTACCTTTCATAAGTTAGGGGTGTATATTAGCTTAGGAGTTTTTTTTGTGATTGGCTGTAAACAAAGCCATATGAACAATACTGGGGCATTGGGAGGTCCTGAAAATTGGGGGGGAGGGGGGGGGGGGGGGGGGGGGGGGGGGCGCAATATGATACTATAGACTAGAAAGTTTTATTTGGGAAACCCTTGAGTGCCGAGGTGTTACATCTATTTTTGGGGGGGATATGAATTCTGTCAATTTCTCTTCCAAGAGTGGGTCAACTGTCTCCCCTCCCTACACAACTGAAATAATGGTAATGCTACATCAATAGAGCACAAGTTGTCATCTTCTCTACCCAAGGGGACTGGCCTCTATACTCTGATATACTCAGCACTCCTTTTAGGGGGAAATGCTTGCCCCTGTACCTTTTAGGTCCTGAGCCCTATAGATTCAGTGTTACATGCGACAGATAATTATTCAATTCAGTACCTCAAAACCACGATAAACTGTTGAATGATTGTCTACCAAACTTGAAACACCGCCTATGCGCGTAACATTGAAAGGGTTGTAAGCTGTGCGGCTACTTTGCCGAATCACTGCCAAGCACCCATTGCTTTCATACTGAATCCCATCCACAGAGAGCAGTAAATACAGTCGACTTGTATGTCAGAGTATGCCAAGATTAGCAATAGACCGAATTCCATAATGGCTGCCTCCTAATTTGCATAATTTGGGAGATACATTTGTAGAGGAAAGTCTTAATAAAATAAAATAAAATATGCTACCACATGAAAGATCACATTAAAACTAGTAATTACCCTATATCATGTCACGGCTTGTTTGAGGGGGACAGAATCGACATGAACAATAGAATTTTGAACTAAATCTCTGCTGAGGAAAATGTAACTTCGAACTGTCTGGTTTCCAGATATCAGCTGTATCGATGTTTATCCCTTAATATTACCGTATTTGGTGCTGTGTACCAGCTATTCTACATTCTACAAAATGCATTTGATAGCGATTTCCTTGTGTTCAGTTTTAGCAATGTGGAGAATTACTGTTGAGTTATAGCGATTTGAAATGCTGAAAAACATGAAAGCGGCGGCCCGGGCTGGAAAGGCCTCCGTCTTTTTTCTCATACAAATCTTTCCAATTTCAAATGGCTATAACTTCATTGATTTTTAAGCTACAAATTTCACAAGATCACTAATCTTAACATGCTCTTTCGCAAGGTATGTGATAATATTTTCTGTACATGTGGGATAAACTATTGAAACATAATATAGTGCATAGGGTCTATACTCTGAATTTTAGGGGTGACCAGGATTTTGTATGGGTTAGGTTAGGGAATGCCCCTCCACAGAGAGCAGTAAAATAACAGTTGACTATGTCAAAGAGTTGCCAAGATTAGCAATACTCTGGATTTTAGGGGTGACCAGGATTTTGTATGGGTTGAGCCAGTTATGCCTACTAGCCTCATTTTCGTGATATTCCCTGTATTTAAATGTCAATAACTTGGATATTAGTGTTTCATTGTTACCAAGTTCTCAATACTATTTACTAAGGCTTGCTTTAATATAGACAGCATTCACTTCACCTAATATATCCTACTCTTTGTGCATTATGCAAACTTAGAGCAGCCATATTGGAATAAGGGCTACAATATAAATTATAGTGTAACATACTGTAGCTGACAATTTATCTGTTGGGGGGATATTGAGCCTCCAATTTATTTTAGTAATCATTCCTTAGGCCGATGCCTGTAGCCTGCAATTGAAACCGCAATATATTTGGACGAGGAAAGAATGGTGCGAGGACAAAAAGGAAGTAGGGGGTGGGAAGGGGACGTGTTTGCGCTATTCTTCGCTCGTCAAAATATATTGCAGTTTCCCCCAAAAACGCCTGCATTGCAGGCTAGAATACCTGTAAATAATTACCTGCTCATCTGTTTGTGACTGGGGTGAATTCTTTTAACAATTGCATGAGACGAGTGAAGACGTCAATATATTAAAACCACTTTATTTGATACTACAAATGAAATACGTGTACATGTAAAAGAAAAGCAAAGGGGAAATAAATAGCTATCATGATACAATAATAATAGTAAAATTAGAAAGCATAAAGCTATAATTGTTGGCCTGTCGGCCAAAAAGCCATACAATAAAATGTAAATTGTTGTTCATGCTTTTTGTTTTGTATGCATGTGGCTGTAATTATAAGGATCTGCATTGCAAGCACCACATTCTGATACAGTAACCTAAACAGGTAGTGTTGATTTAATTTAGTTGACAAGTGAAATAGAGGACAACATTTTTACACAGGGGTTTGATCACAATTTTTGCAGTTGCAAATGACTGCCTATCTTCAGACGATAACTTGTACTATCCAATTGCTAAAATCATGAGGTGCAGAAAAGGCATTGTTTGGCCAGCTTGTTCATCTTATTGTTTTACTCTTTAAAACAAGCAGGTATACAGATGAATGTTCGTACAACAAAATCGTCCACTATGACAAGATTCCTAATTTGTAATCAGGCCCTTATGTATCAATCATGTAAATTTCACCTGAGTTTTGTTGTCAATAAAATGTAGCACAGTCAATACAATAAAAAAATTCCATCTGTTATTACGAACACCATTGTACGAATGATTTAACTTGAAAGTTGTCCAGGCCCAATGTGGCCCATGTTCTTACCTTAATTTTGTAACCCTCGACAATGCCTGAAACCAACCAAATGAATAGTGCATCAAATCTAGAAGCACTGGATGGATGGTTAATTAAGGAAACCATGCTATGAAATTGATTGAGTGACTCCAGATTTTGGAGAAAAATGCATTATGTTTGTTTTGGAAACATGTTTTCGTTTCTTTGAATCTCAAGGAGATGAAAATCGGTTCAAGAAATCATTCTCATTCAAAAGCAAACAAAATCAGTACCTTCTTTAATCTTTGCAACCACCCGGTTTCTTTGCATGAAATGCATCAAACAACTGTGGGTGAACCATGCCATTTTTAAGGCCGTACTGCTCCAAATATTTCATGACAATGGGTAATTGTTGAAACTGTTGCGCACTGGTGCAAATTAGGCGCAGCCCTAGGCAGAACCGTGTTCCCTATACAGAAGTGATAATTATCTCGTTAAGTTCCTTCAATAGCCCCATAGCCAGAACCATGCTCCCTGTTAGAAGAGATAGTCTAGTTAAGTTCCTTCCATAGACACTTTAAAGGGGTCAACTCAACCAGTGTCACTTCACAGCTATCAGTTTCCTTTCCGGCCCTATCCAATTCGAAATAAACAAATTTGAGCTGAAAAGAGTATTAGGCAATTCTCCTATAACGTCTGCGGCTTACTTCTGCTAAACACAGCAAAACCTAATCGGTATACATGTACCCCCCCCCCCCCGATTTATACAATATCTGTTGAGCAACACTCCTATCAGTATTCAGGGGGGGTGCTGATTACAGATGACACACTTCTTAGCAGGATTCATTGGGTTCTCCACGGGAAACTTGAATGCTTGCGAAAATTCCTTCAGCAGCTGGTTCGATAATGTCCCCAAGAACTCTGTGAAAATGTGAAAACAAAACTGTTAAAGGGGCTGACTTTACATTCGTTTTTCTGGGCCGGAAAGAGCTACATGTACATTATTTTGTATTTCCACCAATTTTGATATGAACTAACAAACCTTTCAGCCATGTGGGATGCCTAAACTGAAAGCAAATATGCAAAAAATGACTAACAAATAGTGTACAAATGTATATAAACAGTCTCCAGGGAAAATATTGAAAATCCTTTCAATCAATCATTGAGGGAGGGAAGTTTTAACTGTTTGTATCCAATTAACAGCCACCACAGGAAGCCCAAGCTCTGTTTATGTAAATTTAATTTATAAGGGTTTGTATGGGGAATTTTTTTAATCTGGGCTTTTCGATAAATATACTGTAATAAAGTGAATAAAACTTACCTGGTGTCTATGATCTGTGTCTTGGGCTGTGTCTGTACGTACTTTCAGCGAATTTGGGCGAATTTTGAATCCCTTACTCTTCATACTATAGAAGAAATGAAAGGTAGGAGACGAACTTCAAATCTCGGGTTCAAAGCCACTCACGTTTGGGTCCGATTTTTACACGAAATCGCATTGATTTTACATTTCTATCCCCATCAGCTATACGCAGTGATAAATTTCCAGTCTATCTGTGCCAACCAAACGAAGATATCTGTATTTGCCGAGCTACAATCCACTATTGAGTCCGCCAAAATTTCGCCATAAGCAGCCAACTATGCCCGTGACTTGCCAAAGTGGTGCCAACACAGGAAACCCAAGCTCTGTTTATGGCTGTTGGGAATTTTTAAATCTAGCTTTTCAATTAAATATATTGCAATAAAATTAATAAAACTTACCTGGTGTTTATAGCCTGTGTCTTGACTATGTTTGTATGCAGTTGCAGCGAATTTAGGCGAATTTAAATCCTTTCTCTGCAACTAACGAAAGCTAGATTTAAAAATTCCACAGCTTGGGCGAGCTTGGGGCTTCCTGTGTTGGCAAGTCACGGGCATACATTGTAGATGGCTGCTTATGGCGAGATTTTGGCGAACTCAATAGCGGATTGAAGCTCGGCAAATACAGATATCTTTTGTTTGGTTGGCACAGATAGACTGGAAATTTATCACTGCGTATGCTGATGGGGATAGAATGTAAAATCGATGCGATTTTCGTGAAAAAATCGACCCAAACGTGAGTGGCTTTGAACCCGAGATTTGAAGTTTGTCTCCTACCTTTCATTTCTTCTATAGTATGAAGAGTAAGGGATTCAAAATTCGCCCAAATTCGCTGAAACTACGTACAGACACAGCCAAGGACACAGATCATAGACACCAGGTAAGTTTTATTCACTTTATTACAGTATATTTATCGAAAAGCCCAGATTAAAAAATTCCCATACAAACCCTTATAAATTAAATTTACATAAACAGGCTTGGCTTGGGCTTCCTGTGCAGCCACTAAACGAGCGTGAACTCGATACAGGGTGCAGTACCATGACCTTTAAAATAACACAGGACAGGAATATGATTTCTACATGTACATGTATCTTAATGTTTGTACAATGTATATCAAAATATAGGTCTTTTGCAGAAAACAGTCACATATATGCTGTGGATATTGTGATCGCATTGGAAGAGCTTTATGGATGGCAAACAAACTTCAAAACGTTAGATTGTCATTGAATCGATTGGAGGTGGAACAGACATTTTACAAACATGAATAAGAGGAAGCAATCTGATTTTTTTTTCTTCAAAAGCTCAGTCTTCCATCATGAAGGAAATAAAGCAGAAGAGACAATTAAATATCATCCCAGGCTGAAGAGTCATGCAGTTTCGCCATCTCCTAGTCGCATCCAGCTGGCAGTTTTAAAGTTATGTTTGTGATTATTTAACCAGAATGCAGTAAAGTGCATTTTTGAGTCTCTAATTAAACATATTTTCTGGGGGAGCAGACCCCCCCCCCCCACCCCCCCCCTAGATTCTCAGGCCCTTTGGACTTTCATATTGTTTGTGTTACGAGTGAAAAGTTTAATGAAACAGCTGATCAAAATCATTTATTTTGTTATAATAATATTTTCAAATTCTTAAATGAAAACATTTGTTTTATGTCAAAATAGTAAGAATAAAGGGATCCAACTTGAAGAATATTGTGATCTGGAAGGACTTTTTGGTAAATGGAAAAATGACACTTTTACATGCTAGGCTGTCACAAAGTTTTAGTGTTGTTAACGTTGGTCCTATAATGAAAATGTACACATTTCTTTCGTTCTGTGCTTTCTTTATGTGGCTTCCAACATCACTATACCTGTAAATTATTATTGGTACAATGTATTGTTATTAAATATTACTATAATAATTGTTCTTACTATTATTGTTGCTGGTACTGCTATGTTATTATATTATTATCATATTGCTTTTACTATTGTTGTTGATGTGATGGTTGTTGATGTGTGCTTTCTTTATGTGGCTTCCAACAGCAGTAATTATTATTTTTAAGTAAATTGACTGATGTACAATGTAGCTTGACAAATGTATATTTTGTTGTCCCAATTCAGATCATGCGACTGTCGAGCTCTACAGAGGATTCAGTGCTTTATTTTCCAATTAGAGAAATTCATCCATTTCCTTTTGGGATACAAAAAAACAAAGAAACTATTAGTTGTTATTATTATTGTTATTACTATTTTCATTATTGTCATCACTATACCTGTAAATTATTATTGGTACAATGTATTGTTATTAAATATTACTATAATAATTGTTCTTACTATTATTGTTGCTGGTACTGCTATGTTATTATATTATTATCATATTGCTTTTACTATTGTTGTTGATGTGATGGTTATATTAAAATTCAGGTTTTGTTAAATTGATAGGCCTTTTGTTATCAAGGTCACTTCACCCTTGTACTAAGCCTTTTTAGAGGGCTTGCCCTCGTGGTTGCCTCTTTTAATTTTTCTCCACAGTGTCACGTTCTGCCAGGCCCCATCAACACATGGTGTGAGGGTGAAGCTGTGCCTTTGTTTCTGCTGTAAATTGGTTATACGTGTGACAACGAAGAACCTTGGTGTCCAGGGAAAGTGAGCAATCCCTACTACTGGTAACTACCAACAACCCGTACAATCATTTGATGGTCATCAACTGGCATGGTAGCTGTGGTTTCACAGGCAGTTGTACGTGGTAAGTCTTCCCTGTCAGTACTAGCTTCTGGTCTTCCTGCACTGCCAGTTTACAAGCAACAGGATGAATCCGGGTCATCGCAGGGGCTGTTTCTTATATTTCTCAGTCAACTTACAATAAATAATTAAGTTTTGTGTCCTGTGGAGGGACTGGAGAAATTTATTGTCTTGGCTCCACCCAGATTTCCTGTCCTTATATCCCAAAGGGTTTTTGATAGGTTTTTTCTGGCCTCCCTGACATTCTCCCATATGAAGTATAGGAGTAGAGTAACATTTATAATAAGACAGTAACATGGGATCTGTTCTGCACCAAAATGTCAGTTTGTCAGTTCCTAGTTGGACATGATCACTATCTAGCTGTTCTGCATCAGATGTTGTTCATATTAGTGACACATTCAGTTTGTCAGTTCATAGTCAGACAGTAGCAGGGACACTGTTCTGATCCATTGTGTTGTTAACTTTATAAAGTATGCTGTACATAAGTATCAGTACATCGATGTACATTAATTTATAGTTGGACAGTAGCAAGGGCACTGTTCTGCACCATTGTGTTAACTTTATAAAGTATGCTGTACATACTGTAAGTATCAGTACATCAATGTACATTAATTTATAGTCGGACAGTAGCAGGGGCACTGTTCTACACCACTACGATGTTAAGTATAAAGTATGCTGTACATATATATCAGTACATCAATGTACATTAATTCATGGTCAGACAGTAGCAGGGGCACTGTTCTGCACCATTGTTTTGTTAACTTTATAAAGTATGCTCTACATACATGTATATATCAGTACATCAATGTACATTAATTCATGGTCAGACAGTAGCAGGGGCACTGTTCTGCACCATTGTTTTGTTAACTTTATAAAGTATGCTCTACATACATGTATATATCAGTACATTGATGTACATTAATTTATAGTCGGACAGTAGCAGGGGCACTGTTCTACACCATTGTTTTGTTAACTTTATAAAGTATGCTCTACATACATGTATATATCAGTACATTAATTTATAGTCGGACAGTAGCAGGGGCACTGTTCTACACCATTATGGAGTTGCTGTTCAAATTCATAGCCTGACAATAGCTAGCAAGCATGCTATTCTGCCAGGTGGAACTGCTGTCATGTTGGGGTGGGGTTACCTCCTTTATCCCAAGAAGGTCCTTGGCGCTTTTAAGTCCCCACCTTTGCTGGACAAATGATATTTTTCTAAAAATAAGATCTGTAATGATATAAATATTAATGAGTTATTAAAGCGGCTATGTGCTCAACATTTGCACATAGCCAGATTAATCCAACTCAGTAGTTTTGTGTTTCTGTCCCGCAAACCGAGCTCAACATTGTCAGCAGGTCCATCATATATAATCACAATTCAGGGAAGGACATAAATTGACATTATGCCAACACTACATTATGTGTACATTGACATAATAGGACCAACATGACACTATGCCAACATATTTAACATTATGTATATAATTATTGACATTATGCCAACACTACATGATGTGTACATTGACATAATAGGACCAACATGACACAACATGTTCTTTTTGACACTAAAACTGCTCCATACACTAATCTGCCATACTTAATTCATACATTATTTTTATGTTAAGTTCAGCGCATAAAAAGGTCGCCATCTGAAATGAGATTTTCTGTAAATTTTACAACTAATAAAGAATTAGCTAATAATTATAGCGTAGTGCTGGTTGTACTTTGATGAGAAGGATTAGTGTTACATTTTGTGATGGTAATATATACAGTAATGTTTTGGGACTCACCTATAAAACTGATTGGGTGAATGAGAAAGAATCATGTTCAATCATAGACAGCTCTCTGGTCTGATACTTGCACACCAGCTCTGCGGGAGGATATACAGAACAGTCAGTGAGTGACAAATCATAACAGCAAATGTACACAATGTAACCCTTATATAAGGAAGCTGCATGCTTCATTTCTGAAAGTTTCAATACCTGTACTTTTAGTACATGATTTATGTGGATAAAAGGAAGTTGATCAAAATTCCAAGCTCGACTTGTTCACATACAGACATCAGTATAATAATGACCTGAACATAAGAGAGATGTTTCATTTTAAATGTATTTCAGGATTTAGAAAGGTGTTCTTTGTTCATGAGTTTAGGGCACATCTCACGAGGCTCAATCGTCATGTGCCTATCAGTCATGGTGTAAAATTTACTAAGCTACATTGTAAATAAATTAACGCCACAAATATGATGGGAACTTTAGACACGTTATTTAAGGTGGCCCGCGGCTATTTATTTTGGCAACGGGGGTCTTTTTAAATTGCGTTTTTGAACAGCTAAACATTATCCGATTCCCGAGATTTTTTGAATTTTTAATAAAGAATCCTCGAATGTTATAAAAAGTACAATTAGAAAGTGATTAACAGAGAATTGCTGAAGATATAAGCGATTTTCGAAAACGTTGTTCTTTAGGAAAGAGCGTATATTTCAAAACCCAAAAGATGGATTTGTTCCATTTTACTTTCAACAAGTGCCCAACCTCCAAGGTCTGTGACAGGCAAGATTCAGGTTAATCGGCACCATACAAGTTTCTCAGCAAACGGCTGATCAATTTTAACCTTAAAATGTTATGCTCAGGCATCTGGTTCAACTGCCGGAGAAATATTACAGTAATAATTAAATCGTACATACCATATGGAAGTTCAATACCACTTGAAACTTCTGTGCCAAAGTCAAGAAGATCGGAAAACTGCAACTAACGTTATGCGGCGAACGAAGTAAGATAGGTTATTGCTGAATATTTGCGAAAGTCGAGAAATTTGTATTCTTTCGGCATAAAAAAAATCACTAGTTTGTTTTTCTTAAGTTTCTAATATGACTTACAGTAGCATATTTTAAAGTACCTTACCGAGTTTCAGCGCGCTTTGACCATACGCTTTTGAGAAATAAAGGCTGTAAACTTCAGCTTGTGTGAGACTTCTAAAATCTAAATGCTTGGAAAACCCCTCATGTTAGCTAATTTATTCAATGGGTTTGTTTTGAATTTCCGCACGGGTTCTGCCACTTGGGAATCGCGAGGCAAGGAATAATTAAAATTAATGTTGAAATTAAAATTAGGATTACATTGTAATTCATGCGACAGTGTGCAGTAACCCATGCAAGTGTGACAACTAACACGCAAATCCTGGCTAAAATGGTGTTCGTTTTAAATAAGGGACAGTTATTCAAAATTAAAATTAAAAAAGATCCGTACCGTCGAGAAAAAAAATGAATAAAAAGCAGTATTATGCTTTTGATACCGGCTCTGATACTCCTTGGCACCAAAACATTACTCAGCCTGGAATATTATTACAAACTTGCAAAATTAATCCTCATTTTAATTTCAACATTAATTTTAATTATTCCTTGCCTCTCGATTCCCAAGTGGCAGAACCCGTGCGGAAATTCAAAACAAACCCATTGAATAAATTAGCTAACATGAGGGGTTTTCCAAGCATTTAGATTTTTGAAGTCTCAAACAAGCTGAAGTTTACAGCCTTTATTTCTCAAAAGCGTATGGTCAAAGCGCGCTGAAACTCGGTAAGGTACTTTAAAATATGCTACTGTAAGTCATATTAGAAACTTAAGAAAAACAAATTTGTGATTTTTTTTATGCCGAAAGAATACAAATTTCTCGACTTTCGCAAATATTCAGCAATAACCTATCCTACTTCGTTCGCTGCATAACGTTAGTTGCAGTTTTCCGATCTTCTTGCCTTTGGCACAGAAGTTTCAAGTGTTATTGAACTTCCATATGGTATGTACGATTTAATTATTACTGTAATATTTCTCCGGCAGTTGAACCAGATGCCTGAGCATAACATTTTAAGGTTAAAATTGATCAGCCGTTTGCTGAGAAACTTGTATGGTGCCGATTAACCTGAAACTTGCCTGTCACAGACCTTGGAGGTTGGGCACTCGTTGAAAGTAAAATGGAACAAATCCATCTTTTGGATTTTGAAATATACGCTCTTTCCTAAAAAACAACGTTTTCGAAAATCGCTTATATCTTCAGCAATTCTCTGTTAATCACTTTCTAATTATACTTTTTATAACATTCGAGGATTCTTTATTAAAAGTTCAAAAAATCTCGGAAATCGGATAATGTTTAGCTGTTCAAAAACGCAATTTAAAAAGACCCCCGTTGCCAAAATAAATAGCCGCGGGCCACCTTAACAGACTTGAATAACAACTTCGGAATTATTATTATTTTGGGTAAAGCTTAATTATTATGTGGTATTGTATTCACAACTACATGTAAAAAAAAACTCAGGTTGAAAATCTTAAAATTAAGATCTTATAAGATTGTGTAAGATTCTTACTAATATCTTAATAAGGCACACATTCTAGTGAAGTCATAGTTGGCACTTAAAGGTTGCGCTCATGTCTCTTGAGTATTGTTGATGCAATGAGAGAATTACAGAGAATATACATGTAGCTGGTTTGCGGTGTGCCAGAGTTTGTCTACAAAATGGAGAAAAGTGAAGCGTTCTGTAAAACCTGGAAAAAGGTAAGAAATACACCATGTTGTTTATTGTTTCTTCATGCAGTTGGTATGTATTTTTTTGCCAAAAAAGGTTTTTGTTGACTTGAATAACTATGAGTTTGCACTGCTTGATAATGTCCCAGGCCTCATACAAGCCCTCATCAGGTTAGTCTTATTCTTGGAATCTAATCTTCAGCTTTTATGATTGAAAAGGAATACATTTAAAATGTTAGCTAGTGAAATTATCGTTAACCATTTGAAAACATAAAACAAATTTTATAGTTCAAAAGGCAGTGAACTTTGCTTTGATCATTGATGTCATCAACATTTTATTACTGGCTATAAAACTTTAAGCAATTAATAGGGCCAAGTAAAAAAAAACATGTTCATCGTCCGGATTTCCCAAAAAAACGAGCATGCAGCCCTTTTTATTTGTTATTTTCCCACCATCGATTTCTCCACAGGCATTTAAGGTGCTAAATAGTTTCTGTAAGGTCAGCTGCATGTCTATTACGGACCGGGCATATAGTGTCCCATGAGTTTATAATTATCTGCGCACTGTGTATGAAATTGCAGACAAAGACCATGATTGTTTTCACTTAAGATTTGCCCAGTAATCTACTGAGCAATCATCAATGTTTAGTTATTTCTGACTGGAATGAGTTATGTTACATGTGGCTAAATGAAATTTAGGCAAGGTTAAAATCGAGGCATTGCTGGTCAGCGGTTTCCTCCATTTGGCTTCTATGTGCGGGGTGCCTTAGGACCTTTCACAGGGGCTCCTTCGTGCCATATGCTTCAGTGTCAGATCATTGCGGATCGTGACCCTGTTGTATTGCTGCTCGAGTGGTTAATCGCTCCCACCCTCCTCTCCCTAATGGTAAGTATTGGAAGGGTAAGTATTTCCACTGATGGATCAGTGTGACAGGTGTTGGTGGTGGACTGTGGTTGGGTTACCATGGTCACCTCCTGGTTGTGCACGGACAGGCGCGTCGTCCTGCATAACGACATCAAGCACCTAATTCCAAGCTCATCAAATGGCGATGAGTTTAATCAAGAGATGTACTGGGTACGACTTGCCAGGAACGGCTGTGACTTTTCATTTCTAGAGGGAGATTCTATAGAGGACCCGATACATTATAACAAAATTAATAATAAAAAAAGGAGGCGGCCTCAAAAGACGAAGTGCACAGGGACGATAAACATTATGAGGCACGAATAATTAGTATTTATGTTGAGACAAGAAAAGGTCATTCATAAAACTGGGCTGGTTCAATGACAATAGGATACTGTTTCAGAGTATCAGATTCCTATCTGGGTTATAAATAGGCAGATCTCTCAGTAGAAGTCCTCTCCTAACTTCTAGCCATCATAGCGTGAACATCTCAGCATTTCTAAAGTTAAAATCCCTCCCCCAGCCCCGTCTTATCTCCTTAAGAGTGACCTTCTCTTTATCTCAAAGTTTGTTCGGTTGTATGATGGTTGTCTGTTCCCACCTTTGTTGAATGAAATTTATCTCTCAACATCTCATTGAGATAAACGGATTAGTGATTATCGCGATACTTGAATAAATGGCCACGCTCGTGGCAAATTAATCCCAAGCTGGGTGGTGTCGCGTAGTTGATGTCTTCATTCACCAAACTGAGCTTGACGCTGGCATACAAAGCACATTCCACATATCGAGGCTGTGATTACACAGTAGCTTTTCTGGGCGCAACATAATTAATAATAAAAAAAGGAGGCAGCCTCAAAAGACGAAGTGCACAGGGACGATAAACATGTTAATTTTTTAACTTGGCCTAATAAGTTAACATTAATAATGACAAGCTAATTAACTTAAGAGTTTATACACTTACATGTAATTATGTTTGTTTTGTGTTTCCTGTCAGAATTGCTACCGAGAAACACATACATAAATTATATAGTCCTGTAAAAGGTTTCCACTATCCAAAGCAAACAGTTCATTGCACAGTCATTAAATAGGAACAACAGGGAGCCCATACAGTGTACAACGTGTTTGTATTTATAATTTATAGGAAATGTACAATGTATGAGGATTACTGAAAGGTAGAGTGAACAGTGCAAACAGCAAAGACAAAACCCTCAAAAATCACTAAGATTTGGCATTTCAAGCCACAGCAATGACAAAACACACCTGGTAAGGTATAACTGCATGTTTATTTCGTATTCAAATACAGGTATGCTTGTTCTTCACAATATTTTGCCACACTTCAACCCCTTTCCGTAATCCTCATACATTTCCTATAACATTAAATACAAACATGTGATGATTCACCTCAGGCTCAGGAGGAGGCCAATGACTCAACAGACCTTATAAGCTACGAAATGTAGGACACCCTTTTTAATTAAACCATAATATGTACAAGGTTTTTAAAGTCATGCATATTAATTTTTTTTACTTTAAGTTTTCTATTATTTTTATTATTTATATGGTAATTTACTTTAGCTACATGTATATATACATGTACATGTAGTTCAAATTGTTATATGAAAACTGATCTTTCCAGAATTTTACCCAAAATTTTACCCAAAATCCCTGATATGTCCAGGCTAATTTATTGCAAGAGTTTTATATGTTATTGTATTCCGAATCACCCTGGATGGAATCGGAGAGGAATACCGCCGGAATTCTGGATAACTCCGGGGTAGAATTCCACCAAAGTAATCCTGAATTCCTGGGGAATGCTGGCAATAATACCAGCAGAATTCCAGACTCCTCTGGAGAATAATACCGCCAGAATTCCAGATAACTCTAGCGTGGAATACTGCAGGTATAATTCCGGGTCTATTTTCATTAGGGATATAGTTGGCATAATTACATTTATATATTGCATGTTCCAGCACATTTCAGGTTGGTACAGCATTATCACGATTCTACGGTGGCCCTGAAGTGCCATGTGGAAAGCGCAATACTTTTTTTCCGATCTATACTTTTGCAGCGACTTTTGCAGCGACTTTTGCCAACTATTATCGCGGGCTCAAATTAAGGAAACCAAAGACCTTAACTGTTGGACTTTCTGTACTTTGCGAAATTGTATTTTGTATATTTAGCTAATAATTACTCGGGCCTGGCCATCGGCCGAGGCACGAGTCAGAAATCGCAAGTTTTTTTTTTGTGTGTGTGTCGCTGTTTGCCGCCAGTAACCAATCAGATTACACAGGAGCCCATTGTTGGATTTCCAACACGTGACACCCACCGGATCTTGGTTGTGGTCTGTCTTGGTTTATACTTACAGTGTGCCAAGCCAGCAATTCTTAACCATTATTTTGCTGAAACCAAAGGTTGCTTCGAATGAAATACAAAGATGTTCAATTGTTCTAGGGCTGACAGGACTTTTAGGGGCTTTCGATGGAAAATTCTTACATTTACGAAAGGGATGTGGCGATCCAATCGTACAGTCAGCTAGTCTGGCCGGCCGGAGGGGGAGTGATGGTTTGGTTTCGATCCAATAATCCACGGAAACGGAAAGAAAATGCCTGAACTGCTGCATCTAAATGCCATAGGATTGCAGTGTTGTTGAAATGCTCGTCCTTGTCATCATGCACTGTGAGGAGGTCAAATGAGGGATTTTGATTGTTTGCAATGTTGGCTGTTTACCGCCAAATATATACTGCCAAGTCCTCTCCTGAAATACTTTTGAGATTATACAAGTGGGATGTCTTGACTAAACCAGTCAATCTAATGCGAGCTGAGGATGGCTTAAAAGTACTTGGTTTGCTTCTAGTATACTTTGTGAGGGTATTTCACAGGGTTTTTCCGTTGTGTTTGTGCTTTGAGACACAGGAAAAAATTCTTCAATGAAATCCTTGAAATCCTGCAGTTGGCATTCTTTTACCCCTACTCAACCTATTAGGATGTGTTTTTGTCACTTTGAAGCAACGGCTTGAGTGCAAATCACCGCTCTTGGTCGTAGGGGTAAAAGATTAAAAAAAACCTACCGGAGTCCCAGAGGGGGGGACCCCTTGTGATTTTTTTCTTCATTACCCAGCATGCAATTGGAGGTGGGAGCAGGAAAATGTGGTCGAGTGAAATGCAGTGCAAACATCGACGTGGTTCGCCGTCGCTGGGTGTGTTTTGTGAAAACAAACCTGCTGGTTGGAAAGATTAAACAAGGTACTGCAACGACTGTGTGGTTATTTTGTGTTTGCTCTTGATTTCAAGTGCGAACGGGAAGGTTTTTTTGAGCCGATTTTCAGCTCCTCAAAATTCGTGAAAATCGAAGAAACGAAACAATTGCCAAAACAAATGAGCTTTTCTCCATAGTGAAAGAGTCGAGCGATCCCTGTTATAGCTCTGACTTTGAAGCCATACATCCCTTCACATAATATCGCAACATCGTCTTTCCAGCATGTCTAGATGTGATGCAATATTTTTTTCTCATATAGGTCTCAGGGGACCTATATTTACAGGCTCGGACCCGAAAGAGTTAACACAAATTGCTGTCTCATTTTGTGTCCTGTGCTCGGTAAATATCGAGAACAAAATGATAAGTACATGTATATCGTTCATCACTGGAACTCATGCAGTGCTGCATTTCAAGTCTGGGAAGAAAATTTCAAGTGAAAAGTTGGCCTCAACATAAATGCAGAAAGTGCCTAGGAAGTTTGAAAGAATTTGAAGGGAACAAACAAAATTCTTCTTCAGATATCGTCTAGTTCTTCAATCGAAAAGAAAGTCCATGTTCAAGAGCTCTTTTTACAAAGCGAATGGCTGTGGGAGACGATCAACCAGAACAATATCGATAGCCTCGGCGGTCAGGCGAGTTGCTACAAGCGTGACTTCTCAAACCTCGAGTTCACATGGTTCTCAAACTCTCTAATTCATCCAATCTTCCACTTCCTCGAGGAAAGAAAGATTTCCAAATCCCTTCCTTTAAAGAGATTACGGAGGTCTGTGTATAGGCTATCAAAGAAGGGAATTTATTTTATTTCCCCCGTTTCCCAGCACGTCCTCCCTCTTTGTCTCTTGCATTGCCGTTAACAATAGGAAATGTACAATCTGAAATCTACAATGTGTACCGTCTAGATAGTGTTTCTCGGCCAATGGAAATCGAGATGTAATTTATGCAAAATTATGCCGGAACACGATTAACAACAGTGTAACACAGACGTCCCTTCCCGAGTTTTGAGGGGAGATGGACGGCTGAACACAGGCTATCATGAAACTAGAACTGGAGAGTATAAATTATGGCTAGATCTGCCCACAGTATCGTTCACAGCCGTTTATATTTATGTCGCCACACAGTTTTTTGTTTGCCGACGATTGATATGAATGGGCTTCAAACTCCGGCTTTGTCTACTTGTTTTGCTGAACTGCACAGAAGACCTTGAAATTACCGTTCAATAAATCTACCTTAATTTATCCTAAAGAAAGCTTTGATTTATACCCTCGAAGATGGAAATGTATTATAATTTCTCAACTTCGCCTTCTCTTGCCATTAACAATAGGAAATGGACAATCTGAAATCTACAATTAAGCTACAATGTTTACCGTCTTGTTTTTCTCGGCCAATGGAAATCGAGATACCGTGGCGCATGTAATCATTTCGTGGGCAGAGGTTTTGGAACTTCTCGAAACGAGCGATAGTATTGGCCTACGCAACAATAGAAAACACCCTGACCATTAGAAAGTGCAGTACAAAAACCATAGAAGTATAGTATTATGGGTGCAATCAGAATACAGGTCTCAAGAGGTTCCATGCTACTCGGAGTAGTAAATCAATTATCCTGCTCCCCTAGCACAAACCATGTACAGTGTATGACACAAAAATATGCTAGAATTCCATGTATTAATTAACCTATTTCTAGGTGGCCCGAGTTAAGGCCACTCAGGGCCTCTCGTTAGGGGATTTAGAACTGAGCGAACAGATTATAAATGAATCGAGAAAACTGAACCGAGGAAACCGAATCCAACAATCGCTGGACTTGAGAGTACTCTACCCCGAGTATTCAAATGAAAACGTTGGAAAAGGACACCGAATTAAGCCAAATTGAACTGAGATAAGTGAACCAAGTACATATACTTAATATTCATTTCCTTTTTTCCCCACCTTAATTATTTTCTTCTTGACCATTTAATCTCTTTCCCATTGTTTCCAGTTCAATTTATAGATTTTCCAGCGAGAATCGCCTTTCCAATGAAGTCACCCTTTGTTGATGTTTCCACAGGGGTCTAGTCAATTTTACAATTTCCTCTCAGAGTTCAGTTTCGCTTGTTTTTCTTGTTCTGTCATTCTTTTTCCGGTTCAATATAATTCTTCTTTGTTCTCCTAGTCTGTTCATGTCATTTCCAGTTTGATAAATTGTTTTTCCATTCCGAAAAGCAGTTTTAAGCCTCAGTTCTGTATATTCGATTCATGTCCGTAAGCCATATTCTGTTCGGTTTCGGTTCTATTTACTCAGTTCAGTTTTCTCCATTTCTTTGTGTACATAAGCTGCTCCATTAGGCGTTTTGGTTCGGTTTCCAGTTCTGTTTATTCTATTCATGCACTCAATTCAGTTTACTTGGTTCAGTTACTCAATTATGTGTACTTGGTTCACTTATCTCAGTTCAATTTGGCTCAATTTGGTGTCCTTTTCCAACGTTTTCATTCAAATACTCAGGGTAGAGTCCTCTCAAGTCCAGCGATTATTGGATTCGGTTTCCTCGGTTCAGTTTTCTCGATTCATTTATAATCTGTTCTCCAGTTCGCTCAGTTCTAAATCCCCTAATTAGCTAAATATACAAAATACAGTTTTGCAAAGTACAGTAAGCCCCAACAGTTAAGGTCTTAGGTTTTTAGGACTTTGGTTTCCTTAATTTGAGCCCACGATAATTATAGTGGGCAAAGGTCGCTGCAAAAGTCACTGCAAAAGTCGCTGCAAAAGTATAGATCGGAAAAAAGTATTGCGCTTTCCACATGACACTTCAGGGCCACTGTAGGCTTCTGACTGTGTATATCGCCTCATTTTCAACAGGATATACAGTAGTTAAATTAATTAATGTATATCACAATTATTTTTAAATTGACTGTGCTGACAGTGAAATCTTTCAGACTATACAGTCATGTACATGTACAGAGATTTCATTTGACATCAATGTAATTTTTTTTGTACATGAGTAGATCTTACCACATCTTAATTTATAAGATCTTAGGGTATCTTAATTAATACGATATTACCATATCTTAATAATAATAATTTAGATCTTAATAAGATCTTACCAAATCCTAATAAGATCTTAATGATATATTATCATGTGTCTGTTGCATAATTTTTTGTAGAGCTCCAGTGAGCAGCACAAGACTGTGGCAGCTTGAATTGTTTTATTGATCCTACCCGTTTCATCTGAGTCTTCAGACTTCATCAGGGATATACAACTGGGTTTATTTAAACAACGTGATCTACATTGATGATCTAACGAAGACTATGTCAGTAATGAAATACTTTTTTGGGGTGGATCGATAAATGCCCCAGTTGTATATTATCCCTGACAAAGTTTGAAGACTCAGACGAAATGCGTAGGATCAATAAAACAATTCAAGCTGCTATATAGTCTTGTGCTGCTCACTGGATCTTCATAAAAAAATTAAATAGAAAAATTTATTGTCAACCTCGGTTCATCGATACAGCATTTAATCAATTCATTGGTAAAAGGTTTTGAAATTAATATAATCTTTTTGAATTGACTGAGCAGTCTCATTGGCTTCTTAACATAAACACTGGCAGATAAGCCGCACTCACAGATAAGCCGCACCCCGAGTTTAGAAGCCCAAATTTTGGAGAAAAAATTGAAAGGAAAATCAAGATCATCACCTTCCTTGCCTCATCGAACTTTCAACGAGATAACTCCATAGTTTTACCCATAATGTTAGTCTAAGATCTGAAAGTGTTTAAACTTCATGTCTACTTACTTACACATATACAATAGAACTTTCCATAGCATTTGCTTGATGGTACATGTACATGTACTTTTTCGTCCAAGGTCGATTGTTTGCTATATAAATATAGTCCTGAATTTCATGTCAACAAAAACATGCTCGCGCTCGTGTTCATCAAAGCTTAGTAACCAGGCATTTATTGGAAGAGTGAAAACTGGACACTATAAGCTCTATAGACCACATGAGTACTCCAGAATAGTGTGGTATTTTCTCGAGAAAAGCGACTGTTAACTGCTTAAAATATATTTTGATGAAGAAGATTTAACCTAACAAGCTAAGGGGTCTGGAACAAGTAACAAACAAGAAACAAACAACACAAACAGCTCTTTTAGGAGCCACCAAGCTTGCAAAAGTGATGATCAGTGCTTCCTTTCTTTTTGTTTTGTGTAGTTTTAATCAGTCTGACTGTTTTTTAAAAACATTAATTTATGGAAATTTATTGGACCTTTGCTAGATGTTCTCACATATAAGCCGCACCCCCGATTTGCAACGAAGAGTTTGGATAAAAAGGTTCAGCTCATCTGCCACTGTTTATGGTAATTACTCTGACCCCCTGAAATGAGTGACCTCTGAATTTCTAATGGGACCTGAAACAACCATAGGGGCTGATCAAAGCCAGGACCCAGCTAATTAATCCACAGATCGAATTGAAATCTATCATATTGGTTTTTGAGGAGGGAGGAAAACTGGAGGACCCAGAGAAAAACCCTCAGAGCAAGGGTGAGATACCAACAAACGCACCTCACATATGGCGTAGCATCCAGGGATAGAACCTGGGCCACAGTACTAGTGGAGAGGCAAAGCGCTTAACCACTGTGCCACCCTGGCTCCCACTCTTAATACTTCAATCAGATACAGCTAGCAAATTGTCTTATCACTCTTCCTGTCTGTCTATCAATTGCTTCAAAATGGTGGCATCCATCCAGCTTTATAATTGGGAAAGGCCAGGTTGAGATTCGTTTGAAAAGAGTAGATTTCTTTAACTCAATATCGGTTATTTTCTCTCTCACACACATGTACCTGTTGATAGGCGATGAAGAACAGCTGGTCATTAGTCTTCCCCAGGACTGGCAGTGTCTCCTCTTGGCCGTTCTTCTTCACCAAGTCTTGATAGGTCTGGGGAGAGAATTTTGTGAGGATACAGTATATCAATATGCATTTGCAGTACAAAACAAATATAACCAAAGAAGCAATAAAATGTCAATGTCTATATATTGACCTTATTTATAAAGACATCAAAATGAGGCCAGTTTTCCTGGGTTGTCACAGTATAATTAAGAAAAAAAAGTCAATGGCAGAAAATACTGTAATAGAGTTTCCTTGTTACACAAAGGAACACAACAGTGCTGTACGACAGAAAATAAGAATTTTATGATCTCTGGGACAATTGAAGGGTTGTGTGCAAAAAGGAAGTGTCCACTGTTCACATTCTAAATTCTCCATCAATTTCTGATTTCTTAGGGATAATTTAGAATGTGATCAAGAGTCACTAATGCTCTTTTTGCACACAGCTATTCAATTGGCCTCGCACATCAGCTGATACTCACACCCCAAGGTGGTTAGCATACCTTCATCAACTTTTATTTGAACATACCAGTTTCTCTTCCCCACCGATGCAGAACAACAATATTTTTTACAGGAACTAGTCATCCATTATAATCCTTTATAATATTATGCAAGATTTCTCAAAAACCCTAACCCAGTCTTGAGGGTGTTTATAGGGCTAGTCCCAGGTTAAGGGTTTTCTACCATTACTACCGATAGGATAATCCTTTATAATAGTATGCAAGATTTCTCAAAAACACTAACCCAGGGTTGAGGGTGCTTAGGGCTAATCCCAGGTTAAGGGTTTTCTACCAGGTTGGCACAGGGATGCAGATTGGCACAGTGGTGAAACACTCGCCTCTCATCGCAGTGGTCCCAGGTTCAATTCCTGGCTCGGGCACCGTATGTGAGGGTTTTCCTCCCTTCGTAAAAATCAACCATGAGTCGAGTGTAGTGTGTCCAAAACAGTTAATGTAGTGGGGAGTGTGTGAGGAGTAAAAGCAGGCCCCCACCAGCCAGTTAAGCCATAATACTCAGCCTGATATAACAAATAAAAGATTTATTTCATGTATTTTTTTATTTACTACTGATAGGATAATCCAAATTATAATTATTATGCAAGATTTCTCAAAAACCCTAACCCAGGGTTGAGGGTGTTTAGAGCTACATGTACGTGTAATCCCATGATAAGGGTTTTCTACATGTACGTAATATGTACATGTACCATACATGTAACTACCAATATAATAATCCTTTATAACATTATGTAATATTTCTCAAAATACACTGTCTAGTTACATGTAGTACAAAAAAACAAAAATTAGTGAACACCCAATGTTGATGGTTAGGGTGTTTTTAAATGTACATTTAGGTTTATGATTTGGATTAGCTTATAGGGAGAAGCATGTGTTGTTTAGTGATCTAGCCCTAAAATAAAAAAAAAATTGTGACTTAAGCTCTGAACACCCTAAATTAATGAGCACTTGGGTTTGCTGAGGTTAGGGTGCTTTTAAATGTTGGATTAGGATTAGTTTATAGGGAGAAGCATGACTGTGTTGTTTAGTGATCTAGCCCTAAAAATGCTAAATTAGTGGCCCTAAAATATTTATGTATTCTAAGTGATTGACATCTTTTTGTTTAACTTTTCTGGTTTAATAGGGTTTTTGGAGGTTTCAGGGTTAGGGTTTTGTTTGGGTTTGGGCTGGAATCAAATTTCTATCATTCAGTTCTTGCCAAAACCATACTGTATTTCTTTCTCTCATAATTTAATTACCTGTAGGTTTCAGATCTAAAGCGATATATTATCTGAATGATACAACTCTCGTGGAATCAAATTTCTATCATTCAGTTCTTGCCAAAACCATACTGTATTTCTTTCTCTCATAATTTAATTACATGTAGGTTTCAGATCTAAAGCGATATATTATCTGAATGATACAACTCTCGTGGAATCAAATTTCTATCATTCAGTTCTTGCCAAAACCATACTGTATTTCTTTCTCTCATAATTTAATTACCTGTAGGTTTCAGATCTAAAGCGATATATTATCTGAATGATACAATTCTCGTGGAATCAAATTTCTATCATTCAGTTCTTGCCAAAACCATACTGTATTTCTTTCTCTCATAATTTAATTACCTGTAGGTTTCAGATCTAAAGCGATATATTATCTGAATGATACAACTCTCGTCGAATCAAATTTCTATCATTCAGTTCTTGCCAAAACCATACTGTATTTCTTTCTCTCATAATTTAATTACCTGTAGGTTTCAGATCTAAAGCGATATATTATCTGAATGATACAACTCTCGTGGAATCAAATTTCTATCATTCAGTTCTTGCCAAAACCATACTGTATTTCTTTCTCTCATAATTTAATTACATGTAGGTTTCAGATCTAAAGCGATATATTATCTGAATGATACAACTCTCGTGGAATCAAATTTCTATCATTCAGTTCTTGCCAAAACCATACTGTATTTCTTTCTCTCATAATTTAATTACCTGTAGGTTTCAGATCTAAAGCGATATATTATCTGAATGATACAACTCTCGTGGAATCAAATTTCTATCATTCAGTTCTTGCCAAAACCATACTGTATTTCTTTCTCTCATAATTTAATTACCTGTAGGTTTCAGATCTAAAGCGATATATTATCTGAATGATACAACTCTCGTGGAATCAAATTTCTATCATTCAGTTCTTGCCAAAACCATACTGTATTTCTTTCTCTCATAATTTAATTACCTGTAGGTTTCAGATCTAAAGCGATATAAATTATTATCTGAATGATACAACTCTCGTGGAATCAAATTTCTATCATTCAGTTCTTGCCAAAACCATACTGTATTTCTTTCTCTCATAATTTAATTACCTGTAGGTTTCAGATCTAAAGCGATATATTATCTGAATGATACAACTCTCGTGGAATCAAATTTCTATCATTCAGTTCTTGCCAAAACCATACTGTATTTCTTTCTCTCATAATTTAATTACATGTAGGTTTCAGATCTAAAGCGATATATTATCTGAATGATACAACTCTCGTGGAATCAAATTTCTATCATTCAGTTCTTGCCAAAACCATACTGTATTTCTTTCTCTCATAATTTAATTACATGTAGGTTTCAGATCTAAAGCGATATATTATCTGAATGATACAATTCTCGTGGAATCAAATTTCTATCATTCAGTTCTTGCCAAAACCATACTGTATTTCTTTCTCTCATAATTTAATTACCTGTAGGTTTCAGATCTAAAGCGATATATTATCTGAATGATACAACTCTCGTGGAATCAAATTTCTATCATTCAGTTCTTGCCAAAACCATACTGTATTTCTTTCTCTCATAATTTAATTACCTGTAGGTTTCAGATCTAAAGCGATATATTATCTGAATGATACAACTCTCGTGGAATCAAATTTCTATCATTCAGTTCTTGCCAAAACCATACTGTATTTCTTTCTCTCATAATTTAATTACATGTAGGTTTCAGATCTAAAGCGATATATTATCTGAATGATACAACTCTCGTGGAATCAAATTTCTATCATTCAGTTCTTGCCAAAACCATACTGTATTTCTTTCTCTCATAATTTAATTACCTGTAGGTTTCAGATCTAAAGCGATATATTATCTGAATGATACAACTCTTGCTGAAAGAGACTTCAGAAAACATAATATTTTTTGTAACTGTCTGAATTTATTGTAGTTGATAAAAAAGTAAATGTCTGGTACAGTTCACTCATGTTTTTGTTCATGTATAATCTTAATTTTAATACAGAGATGACAATTGCAAAAATATGTAAGATCCACTTTCATCAATGTTAGGAATAATTGCTATTATTACATGCTTGTGAACTCTGTACTGGTTTTACTCTGCTTGTAATATGTTTTTTTGTTCTGTATGAGAATGACACAGTGCAACAAAACTCACAGTTGATCACTTTTGGAGTTACATGTAATATATACATGTACCTGAGACAGGGATTGAGCCAGATTTCCATTGGAAGCAGCCAAAGCGTGTCAATTTGACCATAATATTGTATTTTTTCAAGGGACAAATGTATTTTTAAAGCGGGAATCACTCATTCCCTGCTGAGAGTGGTATTTACCCAGTGCCAGTTGTTAAAGGTTTCATTCATGGCTCACTTTTTCTTAACCTCTCTATGCTATAATATTTATAATTCTTTAGATCTTATGACAGGAGAACATTTTGAAATGCATTCCTTTTGCTGTCACTGTCAGGGTAAAAGCTAGTTTACTTCCATAACTTTCTTGTCAAAGTATTTTGCTCTGACATCTCGAAATTTTGCAGTCTATAGACCATAAACACAGTTTCAGAGACTCTTCTTTCATCGCTTTTTAAAGAGATCGCTCCACACTGCACTGTTATCAAACTCATTAATAATTCATTCATGAAGCAAAAACAAAGGAAATCACCGACCGATAAGTGATCTTTAAATCTGATACAGATTTCGTCCTGATTTACACAAACTTGTTTCGATTTTCTCGGCTAAAATAAGTCGTATCGCCAAAATAACTGAAAAGATTACTCTATACATCTAGACGTTTGATATTAAGTAAGATAAAGAATTTGTGTCCGATCTTTGTCCGATCTTTGTCCGATCTTTTCGCTTTCAGCTGGAGTTTGTAAATCGGATAAAGATCGGCCACTCGACATTCTTTATCTATTACTAAAATTTCTTCTAAATATAAAGTGAGAGGTGAAATCCTATTCTCTGGCTTTCTTTTAGTTTTAGTCAGTGTGCTTCACAGTTTCCCACTGTTGTGTTCATGCAGCTCGTGTTTTCGAAGTCCGACTTCGTTTAAGTACTGCACATGCAAAAATGACAGAGAGAGGACTAGTAACTAATTTCCATAAGAAAAGCTATATTATTCCAAAAATGTGACTGGAACTCCAATGCAAGTCTCTGTGGTGTAGTTGGTAAAGCTCTGGCCTTCCAAGGCATTCTTTCAAATGAAGGGTCGCAGGTTTGAGTTAATTCCACTACCAGTGAATGAGAAAGTGAAAGAAAAGCAAGTAATAGTGATGTGTAATATTAATGCATGAATTACAAGTTAGGTTTCTTGGGGACTGGAGAAGGGGAAAGGGAGTAAGGGGGGGGGGGGGGGGGGGGGGGGTAGTGAGTACTGTACAGAGGGAAGGGAGAGTGGTCAAAAATGTTTTGCAGGGGAGGGAGTGGATGGATTTTTTTCTTTTTAATATTCCTCCATAAAAAAACTAACCCCTTTTTTTATGAATCCCCAAAAAATCCTTTTTTAGAATCTCGAATATTGTACTACAGTGTTGTTCAAAAAATTGAACTGGTTCAAAAAAAATAACCCAGTTCAATTCTTTTTTGAAAATTTGAACTGAGATCATATTTGAACTACAACATACAGTACACTCAGACTACAACAGCAGACTACACATTTGACTGCTCTCTAAAACACTGGTTTCCTGTGTTCTGGAGACTAACCATTAGCTTCCAGGGATTATGACAATAATTTCATTACATTTTCAGTTAAATTCTATTTTACATGACAGGTACATCAAAACTGTCCTAGAAGTACCCTCCAGGAGTATGTAAAATCTTTCATGACCACCCCCACCCCCCCCCCCCCCCCCCCCCCCCCCCCAATACAAAAGCACTTAAAACTTGTTTTGCCTCCACTGTGATTTAACCGACCCCCACCCATGGAGATATTACAGAATGCAGGGCCATTTGGTTCATTAATAATTCATTTTCTCAGAATTTCAAACAAACCTTCTAAAAACCTAACCCCAAAAATACCTAATGATACCTAAAAATACCTAAAAATACCTTATGCACCAGTCATTTGAAATCCCCCCCACCCCGGGCATAGTGGGGGCATTGCAGGGATGTTCACTTCAAATTCACCATTTTTCATTCCCCCGGGAGGTGGGGTCAACACTCGT